>MCFE01000178.1:0-142238 GCA_002104905.1 Basidiobolus meristosporus CBS 931.73 | reverse complement strand
CCTAACCTAACCCTAACCCTAACCCTAACCCTAACCCTAACCCTAACCCTAACCCTAACCCTAACCCTAACCCTAACCCTAACCCTAACCCTAACCCTAACCCTAACCCTAACCCTAACCCTAACCCTAACCCTAACCCTAACCCTAACCCTAACCCTAACCCTAACCCTAACCCTAACCCTAACCCTAACCCTAACCCTAACCCTAACCCTAACCCTAACCCTAACCCTAACTGCCTTCTCCCAGGTGACCTCAGTTCCTGCTTCAGTCTCTGCCTCTCCACCTGCACCAGCTGCCACCACCTCTACAGTCACCTCAGCTATACCTCAGACTTATGCAGGCAAGGTTCTAGCAAGAATTATCAACACATCCAGCTCCAGTACCATTCAGCAAGACACATCAAGAAAACCCTCTACTGATTATGTGGACTCCAATCTGACTACTGCAGCTCCATTGCAACACAGAAGGACTTACAAGCCCCCAGCAAACCTACCACCAGCTTCTACCTGGACTGTGTGTACTTGAAGCAAGTTCCCTGGACTCCCATTTCAAACATCAGGAAAGCACTCAAGGCATGCAATATTCAGCTCTCAAGAATTGTCAACCTGGCCTGGAGAAAAGGGAAGATTCTGGAGGTTATCCTAGACCAAAACATTGCTGACCCATTTGTTGTCTTTGTGGAGAAGAACCTTAACTGGCTGAAAACTGACTTCAAGATAGTGCCTGAAGAATCTGAATCCTCTGACTCTCTACTGTTCAACAAGCCTCCAGCCCATGTTGCCATTCTGTCTTTCTTTGCTGCCATCAAGAGACAAGCCCCCTCCTATGATGTGGCATACTTCCTCAAGAATCATGCCATTTCCCTCCTTGCTGACTTAAGTGATGCACCATTTGAAGAGCTCTGGGACTCTGCAGGTCACATTGTCAATGCTGCCTCTGAAGAAGCTACAACCTCTGCCTGACTACCTGAAGTTCTGTTGCTTAACTGCAACAGCATACAGCCATCAAGACCAACTCTAGAGAGACTTCTTTCAAGATTTTCCCTCCTGTGTTTGATTGATGTCCAGCTACCCTCTATACTTTTGACTAATCTATATTACTTTTCTACTCCTAGAACAAAGAATACCTCCTCCATCTGCTTCATCTCTTCTACCATCAATACTCCTCAGCTCTGTGTTCCTCTTTACTCCCCTTACTGTGCTGCTCTCCAGTTGCCAACTATCAGTCTGGTGCTCTGCTATCTGCCTCCAAGTCTTGCCCTTCAGGAAGTGCAAGTTATCTGCCAGAAAGTTCAGCAATACCAGCAATCTATATCAACACCTGTTATCTTGCTTGGAGATCTCAACATTCCCCATCCTGAGAACAAGACTACTCTGACTGCAAGAATGAAGCCAAGGTCTACATTCCTACTGAACTTCCTGAGAGAAAGCCATCTGCTAGCACTGGGTGCTCAATCTGAGAAAAGATGTGTTGACTGGATCTGCCCTTCTGCTGCTGCCCTCTACTTTGTGAATGAAGTGAAGCAATTCTCTGGAGCTGAGCTAGGATCCTTGAGAGCCTCTGACCACCCAGCCTGGTCCCTTTCTATGCAACCAGCTGTGAAGAAGAAGCTGCCAAAACTTACTGTGCTCACCCACAAAGCTACCAAGAATCAGAAGAAAGACTTTGGGAACTACTTGAAGCTTGCCAGTTTGCTACTTTCTCTGCCAGATGATCTCAACTATGCCTGGCTCTTTGTGAAGCATCTGATTCTGGTGTCTGCCTCCCTCTCACTGCCATGCAAGACTACTGCTGTTACCTCAAGAAAATGGGAATCCATTGTTTCAGCCCTGCAACAAAGCTACCTGAGTTTCCCTAACCCAAAAACAGAGAAACTCCTCCTGACAGCAATACACCACTCCAAGGCAATTCACCACACTCTGCATACTCAGCTCTGGGATCATATTATGAGTTCTTTGCCTCTGCAATCTTCCAACTCTATAACAAGAACAGTATCAAGACTCTACAGAGCAATGAGGCCCTCTTCCAGGAAGTTACCTTCAACAGAACAGCTGGCTAACATCTTCTTCTCTACAAAGCAGTACTCAACTCCTGGCTTTCATCCTGACTTCAAGACTCTGCCCATCCCAATTGCACTTGATCAAAGGAGAATCCATAATGTGCTCAAGAGGCTTCCCAACTCTACTGCTCCAGGTGTGGACACAATCTCCTATGAGCTTCTGAAGACTAGTACCAAGGCCATGTCTGCACTTCTGCTTCCACTGTTTCAGCAATGCTCAGCCCAGCTTTCTACTCCTGAGGAATGGTCCTTTGCAAATGTTCTGCCACTGTATAAGGGTAAAGGAAAGCACTTGGATCCTAGCTCCTACAGGCCAATATCTCTGCTGCCCACCTGCAGAAAGGTGTTTGAGCTTCTGCTTGCTCAGGAGCTCTACTCTGACTCCCTCAAGTTTCATCCTGCACAGTTTGGCTTTGTTCCTGGCCTCTCCTTGGAATATGCAGTCATACTTAGCCAAGATCACTCTCTCCAGTGCAAGTATCCCTCTGTTCTGTTTGATATTACTAAGGCCTTTGATTCAGTTGACAGAAATCTGCTTTAGTCCAAGTTGCAATGCTTCTCCAGTACCTCTCTCACCCTCCTTATCAGGTCTCTGTTTCTGGATCCACAAGCAAGAATTCTGCACCCAAGTGAGCAATCAGCTGTGTTCTCAGTTCCTAATGGAGTGGTTCAAGGCTCTGTGCTTGGTCCTATACTGTTTGCCATCTTCCTGAATGACTTCCCAAGACTCTCAGCTGACTGCCTGGTTACTCTCTTTGCTGATGACATCAGAATATCCTCCTCCAATGTGCAACAAGACTCCCAGACCATCCACCAGTATCTGCAGAAGAATAATCTCCAGCTTTCCATTGCAAAGACAGTACCTTTGGGCTCTCCCATCATCTTGGAGAACTCCACTCTACCTGCTCAGGTTTCTGCTACATATCTTGGCTTTCCTTTCCTTCCTACTGGACTAGACTCTGGAGCACACCTGAAGAAGAGAATTATCCTTGCAAGACAGGCACTCCACAAGCTGTTGGCTGTTACTCCTCCTACAACTTCAGCTCCCAGCTGCCTCCTTCTACTCAAGCAGTTTGTCTTCCCTGTCCTGGAATTTGGCTTACCACTTCTCTCTCTTACTTCTAGAGACTGCACTAAGCTTGACAAGTTTGCAGTATGGTGCATTACCTCCTTGGTGCCTCATTTGCCTGAATGCCCCTACAGACATGCTATTCTTGGTGCTTTTGGGTTTATGCCCTATAAGATCAGACTTCTCTACCTTAGAACCAGATTATACCTCAGACTTCACAACTGCAACAACCCACTGATTAAGGCCTGGAAGAGAACACACCACACAACACCTGGCTCCTGCTGGAGAACTATACTTGGAGATCCTGAAGTCAAGAAGTTTGCTCACTTTATTCTGCAGTCAGAAAAACCCAAGCTGGCCTACCTGAAGTACTTGACAGACCTTTGGCAGCAATATCTGCAGCAGCACACTTCATTTATGATGAATATCAATCCTTATCATATTCCCCTCATTAATGTTGTTCACAAGTCATTCTTACCTCTCTTGCTACCCCCCTTCCCACTGAACAGTGTCTTGAGCACTGAAGAGCTATCATCACTTCTTATTAACTTACCTACAAATTCCCCTCAGCTACACACTCTTGTATCAAAGCTACAACAGTAGCGCTGGCTTCTTTGTTTCAACTGAAATAAAGATTTCACCTGTTGGTGACTGTCTCCCCCCCTAACCAAGAACACTTAGCCTTGTGGTTATCCCTAACCCTTCCATACCCATGGTTGTGGGTTCAAATCCTGGATCCAGCAAAATTTGATTAATAAATTGATGTGTGCTCATTGGGAGATGGCTTGATCAACCATCGGGCAAAGTAAAGGCTCTGATTGGCCAAAATCCTTGAAATGCTAATTGGCCAGATTTGCCTAGTAAATTTGGCCAGTGATTGCCCAGAAATTCCTCTCAGTTCCCCCAGTCTACTGGCCATTCCGGCCACAATTCAGCTACCGCAAACCAGTATAACTTAGCTCAGATATATTCAGATTCTCACTTCTCAGGCCTGGCTTTCCAGGAAACCACTCTCAGACCTAGCTAACTAGGAAATATAGTATCACTCAGCTTCTCAACTCTCAGACCTGGCTTACCAGGAAGATATCTCTCAGACCTAGCTTTCTAGGAAAAACTTCAGATTAACTTGGCTTCTTTAGATACTTGTCATAAGTAAATAAAGATTTCACCACTTGGTGACTTTCCTCCCCCCTAAGTCTACACATGTACCACTTTCTGTGGCTATGGCTCTCAGAAAGCTTAACAATATCTCCAGAGTCTCAACATCAAGAGACAGAATTGGACTGATCTCAGCTACAAGTCGTCATTCCAATAGCCAGGCAGATGTTTCTTTCTACATCAGTGATTGCTTTTTTGCACTGCAAGCAATCAGATGGAGAATGAGTACTTTGTGCTTGGGTTCTAAGTGCCCAAGATGCAATAGCTACTTTCACTATACTCAAGCTGAGAAGTGCTTTGGTTTTAAAGATACTGATGCACTGTTTCAGTTTCATTCTCAAAAAGCACTCATCATGAGGCTGTCAGCTATAATCTCAGCAATTAGGCCAAAGTTGTTACATTCAACATATATTGAGTAGCAAGAGTGCCCTTATAGTATTAATTAGGCATCATAGAGCCAGCAATAGCTATTCTTTCAGATGTTCATGTATAGCTACCTATTGTACTTTTCTCTTTGTATTAGTAAGCACTATATGAAGTTCACAATAAAGTATTTAAAAGCCTAACCCTAGCCCTCAAGTGTTTTGTGTGTGGGGTGTTCACTGGGTGCAATAACCTCTGGCAAAAGCTTGTTAGGAATACATGGGTTCTGTCTCTAATCTAATGTGAAGGGGAATAAAGCCACAAGCTTGTCAAGGGAAAACTATTGAGCTACAATCCCCAACTTAGTTGGCGTCTTAATAAAAGTATGTGCTGGGTTCAGCGTCCTTTGAGATGACAATGTACTAAAGCTTCCAAAGTCTAAACAACTGTAAACTCCACCAGCAGGGACTTGATAAGAATGCAGCTGTGGTCAATAGTTACAAAGACAGAAAAGTATCTTTGCCTGTACAAGAACAAACTTGGGGAAGAATCAAATATAATAAAAGATACCTACTCTGAGTATTCCTA
Source organism: Basidiobolus meristosporus CBS 931.73 (assembly GCA_002104905.1). Lineage (NCBI taxonomy): Eukaryota > Fungi > Basidiobolomycota > Basidiobolomycetes > Basidiobolales > Basidiobolaceae > Basidiobolus > Basidiobolus meristosporus. The sequence continues at coordinate 137,001 of MCFE01000178.1, read as the reverse complement.
ACAAGTAGTGCCTCCAAGGTCAGCTGGCTGTCAGCATGGTTTCCTGGGAATGTCCTGTGGTCTGGGGTTGGAAGTTCAGGTATCAGCAGGTAGCAGTGATAACACTAATCAACAAGTTGGTATATTGATAAAAGGGATGATGATTTATTGTTGAGGGATAGCCTCCCTTATATACTTTTCTTACTGGCTAAGTGATTACTAATCATGGTGTTCCAGAAGGTTCTGGATATCAATAGAAATCTTAATAACATCAGATTGACCTAAGAATGTTCTAAGTAGGTGCCAGAAGGTTCTAAGAGGCACAGCACATCCAACCAATCAGGAATCAGTATTCTGAAATCTGTGTAACATAGGGATGCCATATATGGTATGGAAATGGTAGGGATGGTGACATGGGTTGATTATATGTCACAGGTACTGGCACAAGTACTTGCCTAATATAGAAGCACTTATAGCTAGTAATCAACATAAAGTGAGGGGTAACTTATGTAATAAGGTAAGCAGGTGTGATAGTCAACCAGCTTATGGGATAGTACTGATTGGGTAAGACAAATGGGATAAAACTAAAATAAGTGTAGTAGAGATATAGGAAAGTAGAAAATAGGGGAATAAGCACATCTGTCAGTGGGTGTCACTGTCACCCCACTACAGTGCTGGCTTCTTTGTTTCAACTGAAATAAAGATTTCACCTGTTGGTGACTGTCTCCCCCCTAAGGACTCTGCAGGTCACATTGTCAATGCTGCCTCTGAAGAAGCTACAACCTCTGCCTGACTACCTGAAGTTCTGTTGCTTAACTGCAACAGCATACAGCCATCAAGACCAACTCTAGAGAGACTTCTTTTGATATTTTCCCTTCTGTGTTTGATTGATGTCCAGCTACCCTCTATACTTTTGACTAATCTAGATTGCTTTCCTACTCCTAGAGCAAAGAATACCTCCTCTATCTGCTTCATCTCTTCTACCATCAATAATCCTCAGCTCTGTGTTCCTCTTTACTCCCCTTACTGTGCTGCTCTCCAGTTGCCAACTATCAGTCTGGTGCTCTGCTATCTTCCTCAAAGTCTTGCCCTTCAGGAAGTGTAAGTTATATGCCAGAAAGTTCAGCAATACCAGCAATCTATATCAACACCTGTTATCTTGCTTGGAGATCTCAACATTCCCCATCCTCAGAACAAGACTACTCTGACTGCAAGAATGAAGCCAAGGTCTACATTCCTACTGAACTTCCTGAGAGAAAGCCATCTGCTAGCACTAGGTGCTCAATCTGAGAAATGATGTGTTAACTGGATCTGCCCTTCTGCTGCTGCCCTCTACTTTGTGAATGAAGTTAAGCAATTCTCTGGAGCTGAGCTAGGATCCTTGAGAGCCTCTGACCACCCAGCCTGGTCCCTTTCTATGCAACCAGTTGTGAAGAAGAAGCTGCCAAAACTCACTGTGCTCATCCACAAAGCTACCAAGAATCAGAAGAAAGACTTTGGGAACTACTTGAAGCTTGCCAGCTTGCTACTTTCTATGCCAGATGATCTCAACTATGCCTGGCTCTATGTGAAGCATCAGATTCTGGTCTCTGCCTCCCTCTCACTGCCATGCAAGACTACTGCTGTTACCTCAAGAAAATGGGAATCCATTGTTTCAGCCCTGCAACAAAGCTACCTGAGTTTCCCTAACCCAAAAACAGAGAAACTCCTCCTGACAGCCATACACCACTCCAAGGCAATTCACCACACTCTGCATACTCAGCTCTGGGATCATATTATGAGTTCTTTGCCTCTGCAATCTTCCAACTCTATAACAAGAACAGTATCAATACTCTACAGGGCAATGAGGCCCGCTTCCAGGAAGTTACCTTCAACAGAACAGCTGGCTAGCATCTTCTTCTCTACAAAGCAGTATTAAACTCCTGGCTTTCATCCTGACTTCAAGACTCTGCCCATCCCACTTGCACTTGATCAAGGGAGAATCCATAATGTGCTCAAGAGGCTTCCCAACTCTACTGCTCCAGGTGTGGACACAATCTCCTATGAGCTTCTGAAGACTAGTACCAAGGCCATGTATGCACTTCTGCTTCCAATGTTTCAACAATGCTCAGCTCAGCTTTCTACTCCTGAGGAATGGTCCTTTGCAAATGTTCTGCCACTGTACAAGGGTAAAGGAAAGCACCTGGATTTTTGCTCCTACAGGCCAATATCTCTGCTGCCCACCTGCAGAAAGGTGTTTGAGCTTCTGCTTGCTCAGGAGCTCTATTCTGACTCCCTCAAGTTTCACCCTGCACAGTTTGGCTTTGTTCCTGGCCTCTCCTTGGAATATGCAGTCATACCTAGCCAAGATCACTCTCTCCAGTGCAAGTATCCCTCTGTTCTGTTTGATATTACTAAGGCCTTTTATTCAGCTGACAGAAATCTGCTTTGGTCCAAGTTGCAATGCTTCTCCAGTACCTCTCTCACCCTCCTTGTCAGGTCTCTGTTTCTGGATCCATAAGCAAGAATTCTTCACCCAAGTGAGCAATCAGCTGTATTCTTGGTTCCTAATGGAGTGGTTCAAGGCTCTGTGCTTGGTCCTATTCTGTTTGCCATCTTCCTGAATGACTTCCCAAGACTCTCAGCTGACTGCCTGGTTACTCTCTTTGCTGATGACATCAGAATATCCTCCTCCAATGTGCAATAAGACTTCCAGATCATCCACCAGTATCTGCAGAAGAATAATCTCCAGCTTTTCATTGCAAAGACAGTACCTTTGGGCTCTCCCATCAATTTGGAGAACTCCACTCTACCTGCCCAGGTTTCTGCTACATATCTTGGCTTTCCTTTCCTTCCTACTGGACTAGACTCAGGAGCACACCTGAAGAAGAGAATTATCCTTGCAAGACAGGCACTCCACAAGCTATTGGCTGTTACTCCTCCTACAACTTCAGCTCCCAGCTGCCTCCTTCTACTCAAGCAGTTTGTCTTCCCTGTCCTGGAATTTGGCTTACCACTTCTCTCTCTTACTTCTAGAGACTGCACTAAGCTTGACAAGCTTGCAGTATGGTGCATTACCTCCTTAGTGCCTCATCTACCTGAATGCCCCTACAGACATGGTATTCTTGGTGCTTTTGGGTTTATGCCTTATAAGATCAGACTACTCTAGCTTAGAACCAGATTATATCTCAGACTTCACCACTGCAACAACCCACTGATCAAGGTCTGGAAGAGAGCACACCACACTACACCTGGCTCCTGCTGGAGAACTATACTTGGAGATCCTGAAGTCAAGAAGTTTGCTCACTATATTCTGCAGTCAGAAAATCCCAAGCTGGCCTACCTGAAGTACTTGACAGACCTTTGGCAGCAATATCTGAAGCAGCACACTCCCTTTATGATGAACATCAATCCTTATCATATTCCCCTCATTAATGTTGTTCACAAATCATTCTTTCCCCTCTTGCTACCCCCCTTCCCACTGAACAGTGTTTTGAGCACTGAAGAACTATAATAACTTCTTATTAACTTACCAACAAACTCCCCGCAGCCACACACTCTTATATCAAAGCTACAACAATAGCTCTGGCTTCTTTGTTTCAACTGAAATAAATATTTCTCCTGTTAGTGACTGTCTCCCCCCTACCCTAACTCAATTTCAGCGGTATTTTTACCTTAATAAAGCAATAGATACAGCTACTTTATACAATTTGCACTATACAACTTGCATCAAGTAGAAATGGTATTACTGTACTTAATCATATACAATAATAGAACTTAGACCCTGACTCTAACCCTTGTTGGCATTTACTTAGAATATTCTCACCAAAATATTGTGGTAAAAATTTGTAATTCCACCTAAATATTCACCTAACTTAGTCACTTACACCATAACCTTCGAATTCTAGAGACTACTGACCAAATTCCTTGCTGGGATTTACTTAGAATATTTTCACCAAAATACCAGGTACCCAGAGCATGAAAATTCTCAAGGTTGTCCAAACAGCCCCACACTTTGCACACATGTTCTTGGGACCTTCCTTAGCCTATTCTACATGTTTGTTATGCCAAGATCATGTAAAAGTATAAATACTACTTTTACATTCAATAAATCATTAAGTGAAAACCACATAATCTACTTGTCCTCCCAATCACTTCCAATATCTCCAAGACTCTCACAACAAATATCAGGTACCAAGAACATAAAAATTCTCAAAGTTGTCCAAACAGCCCCAATCTTTGCACACATGCTCTTGGACCCTTCCTAAACCTATTCTATGCGTTTTTATGCAAAGATTATGTAAAGTATAAATGCTACTTTTGCACTCAATAAGTCATTAAGTGAAAACCACATTATCTACTTGTTCTCCTAATCACTTCCAATATATCCAAGACAGTAAAGGACTTTGGACCTTTTTAAGCATCTTCTACATCTTACTTTTATCAACAAACTATAGAAGAATAAGTACTACAATTAAACTCAATCAAACATTAAGTGAAAGCAACTCAATGTATTTGCTCTCTGAATCAAATCAAATATCTCCAAAACTCTCACAACATATACTACCTTACCCAAATTACTTTCTAATAGTTACTTGGAATATTTAGCTATTATACAAGGTTCTCAGAACCTGAAAAATACCCATATCTGCTTAAGGCCCCTAACTTTGCATACCTGCTCTTTGAGCCTTCTTGAGCATATTTAACATGTCTGTTTTGTGAAGACCATGTCAAAGTATCCATACCACTTTTACATTCAATTAATCATTAAGTGAAAACCACATAATCTATTAGTGCTTCCAATCACTTCTATTTATCCAAAAGTCTTACACTATAATATATTTTATTCAATATACTGTTGTATCAATTTACCTCCTGATATATTAAAGCTACAAGTTTGCTTTATTGTAGTTGCTCAATGGAGAAGTCTAATAGTAGTAGACAAACATGAAACACATCGGTATTAAAAACCTGCCATAGTTCATTAGAACATCCGTTATTTATTGCCTCCAGTATTGTGAGTTGCCTAGTTGATGAAGGCATGTGATATTGATGGAACTACATTCTACAATTAGTATATATGGTCTTGGCAAGTGATCAGATTTGGTGACCTGGAGTTTGCTACGAATCAGCATCCTACTGGCTCATATCTGCGTACACTAAATCATCAATTAAGCATATATATTCAAGATCTTGATCATACATAAGCTTCACAAATGCTGTTCAATCAATTCCGATTCTTGCTATGCATTGTCTGTCCAGGAGCATTTGCCAAAGGTGGTGGAGGTGGTAGAACATGGAGAGCCGGTAATGTTAAAGAAAATAATGACAATCAAGCAGGAAGCACATATGCACCCAAGTATCCGAGAAAAGCTGAATTCAGAATTCAGGTTGGTAGTACTCATAACGGAGGAAGCTCATCGAGCGCCAGCAATATGAACAGGGGCCAGCAAAGAGAAAAAAAGCAGGAAGCCTACATTGAAATCTACAATGCATGGAAAGAATCACAAAAAAGTACTTGGGTTACCAAGAGCAATGGGGAAAGCCATGCCCAAAATAACCTCCGCGGTTCTAATCGCGCCAAATTAATCGGAAGTGAAGAAGATAACTGGAGTGCCAATGGTATCAAGCTTGACTCCGGTGAAGATGTGAAGAGAGACCAAGGCGTCCAAAACCCCAGCCTTTCTATTATAACCAATACGCCTAGCAACTGTAATGGAGAAAACGATTCTGCCGAGGGTGAGCGATGCGGCGTTGTCAGTCAAGGGATTGTTTATGGTGAAGCTGAAGTACAGAGGGTTAGTGGCCAATACTCAACTGGCGGTATAAAATATGCCCCAATCAGACCAACAACTGAGTACATCCTAGACCGGCCAAGCCACGTAATAGACTCTACGTCGCCAATTAATGTTTTCATACTAGCAGCGCTTGTGGCATTTTTTACCTACCTTTTGTTTAACCGGAAAAGCCCGGTTTCCCAAACCCCGCAGAGCAGCAACTCCCACAGCTCCAACAGCTGTGGCAATGAGGCTACCACTGGGCAACAGTTACCACTCAATCCTCCAGAGTTGCCACCCCCGATATACACTGAAGTTATGCCAGACACCACGCCGAGCCATTACTTCTCCACAAACAATGCTACCGAGGAGCAATTCGAAGCTGGGTTGCGGTTTAGCCAGGAATTCCCCCCATCTACTGATCCACCCAGTATAGAGGAACTGAACTATCTTGGATACTTCAAAAACACAGCCATGAACAACTGGCCCATCAACCCAATGCTCAAAGAATACGTATCTACAGTAGCACTCAAGATAAGGCCAGGCACCAAAGCTGCACCTATCATACGCTTTCATCCTAATGGCAATGATACCTCCATCCAGACACGACTCCCACTGCCAGCCTCGATTTCTCATACATATCTTCAAAATTCTATATGTACAGACGCAGGGCACCATTCATTGGAAAGTGTCCGGTCCATATCATATTTTGAGGTTACAATCCTGGCTAAGCCAGACTCGGATACTGTGTTTGCTGTTGGTCTAGCAACCAGACCATATCCGTATTTCAGGCTCCCAGGATGGAACATTTTCAGTGTGGGCTATCACTCAGATGATGGTCGGAAATATGTGGATGATGGTTATGGCGGCCGTGACTATGCTCTACCGTTTGGCGTGGGTGATGTTATTGGCTGTGGATATGACTGTTCGGGCGGAGGTGTGTTCTTTACACGCAATGGCGTTAACCTCGGTTGTGCACGCAAAGGAATGTGGCATCTTGTATATCCTACGTTGGGTGCAGATGGGAATGTTGATGTTCAGGTCAATTTCGGAGATTCGCCATTTAGATATCCTCTCTAATCCGTTGGATTGTACCAATAAACCAATCGGAATCCCCTCGCGTCCTGCACCACAAACAGAGGATGGTGGTTGCGGCACTTGATATTGTGGAGGCTTTTAACTTTCAGCATAGTTGCGAATATGCAAGGACTCACTCCATGTGATTAACTAGTTCTCTTTGGCCAGACCAGCCGATGCTCCGTAGTATCCTTACTGTTTATTAGGGGCAATAATATTGATATCCTGGGAGTCTTCGGAAATCCAAATGGTTTGGTATTTATTCGCAGTGTTCACAAAGATGACGATTTCTGCTCTTGACAGGGCCTACTCGGACTAAATGTGTTTATGCTGTCTATACCGAAGTTTGGGACTTGCAAGCCATGATGGGAAGTTTTGTCAGAGACCAATGACTCGCTCAATCAGGAGAATTTGATATACCGTGACCAAGTACGATTTTTGACAGTGCTCTTTGTAATAAAGCTCTATATGCAGGGTTATCGATAGGGTTACTCAACATATTAACGAAGTCTCGGCGGTCTAACCCCGTATACGCAGAAAACTGGATCTCATGAACTGTGTTTAAATGGTTAGCCACAACATTTGTTATATTTCACTGGTCTGCCCAGGATCTTGGCGACCACCCGGATTCTCTATACTCCCCCACAGCATTAGATGGCGTTGAAGTAGTCATCGCTCTGCTAACAATAAGGACATAGCTATTGGCTTTCCCCTTGGATTATAAGTTGTCAGCCACAATCAGCGGTGCCCATACCTATCCCACGGCGCCAGTCAAGTAGATGCTTCATCCCACTTGTAGGAAATATAAAGCGATCAGATAAATGCTGCATTCTCCATCAATGATTACAAGATGTCAGGTAAGCAGAAACGCTCGAATTCAGCAGCCCTTGAGGGTCTAGAATGACCATACGCTTTCTTTCTGGCCAGCTCACCATTTGGAACCCCACTGCAGGCTCGCTCTAGGCTGCTCAATGACACAGCCGCGCACAAGCCCTAATATGGGCGGCAAACAGGAGACATGATGCTGATAACCCTCAGGTCAAGTGCATTGCCCATTCAAAGGATTGTTTGGCCATAGAGCCAGGATATACGCCCCTGTATCGCTGAATCCATCAGCACTGTATTCTGCTCTCTAGAACCATCGGTAAAGGGGAATGAACCCCTCACCATCATGTAGGCTTCCAGCATAACACTGCAGAGACTCGAACTGGATTGACGTCTCCAGATATTCATACGAGTAATGCTAATCTTTCCCTAATAGAGTAAGGACTGCCTCCCAACCATGAAGTCATGATGATTTGCTCTCTAAACTGGAGGCTCTATCTATTGGATGACGCAGGCCAAAACCATGCAGCTCACCACCGAAACATTAATGGTTAAATTGATGAGACTAGCGATCCGTACCCTGATTGAGTATCTGGTATCTCCATTTCGATGATAATTAAGTATCAAACCATCCATCAGTGGTGCCATACTATATTGTTGAGGGAATGATGTGGGTATAGTGCTGACTACGGATGGACCTGAGATTGGCAACTGACCAACAACCCCTCATAATTACGAGATGCATGGGTGTGTCAACAAAACGAGCGGCCCTATGATGAAAGCAATTATTGGTGTCACCACTAATGGATGCAACATGTTGGAACTGGCCTCCGAGTCTACACAGCTCCGTTCGACAGCTGTGACACAGTGTTGACTCTCCAAACGCAGGTAGCTAACCAATAATTCATGCCAAGCAGATCGGCTGGACGAAGCCAACCCTCGATGAGACGGACACTGTTGAGCTGCTGCACATAAGGCGATGCACAACAGTAGTCTACATTCGCCATGGCGCTCAGCCCCACCTGCTCTCAACCCACTCGCTATAGAGGGCCCTGGTGCCACTACGAAGGCCAAGCAAAGGGAATGGACCTGTGTGTAAATAGCGTTTCATCTGGTTCCATATTAGAGTCATTTGAGCTGCTGCCTAGGCCGAATCAATGGCATCATGTGAGTACTAATAATTCCATGCTACTTGGATGGGGTATGGCTAATAAGGTTGTGATTCAGTCATTGCCGATTGTGGCATGGTGATCTCTCGAAAATCAGCTTTGGCCGCAGGCTGACGGATTGCTCCAATCACAGTCCACCAGCCAATATTATCGGAGTCTCAGAATTAAGCTATGATTGGAGGGCATTTAATGGTGGGCAGCCATGTTTGGGACACGCCATGGCTTACTGAACTGAACATAGAGGTTATTGGGAAACGTCAAGAAAATAAAGTAGATCATGTGAGCACCAGTATCAAGCGCATTGTTGAGAAAATCTCCGTAGAACAGAGATGATGCAAGGAAACGCACCTTATACAAATGGGAACCATTTTCTCGAAGTTCCCCGTATTAGCCCCGGTTGGCAATAATTCGAATAACACTCCATGCCCTAAACCTTTCATAATTAAGAGTGGTGCACTATTGTCGGAGATCACATGGAATTCCGAATATTACAAATTGAGTCGCATGCATAGATGCGCATTTTTTTGCAGAAAACTCAAATAAATTCTACTATTTAGAGAAGCGGTAGTCCAGAAATAGGTTTGAACATTTGATTAACACAATCAATATTAAGAGTTGGTTGGAAGATTGCAGGCCATCAAACCTGCTTATTTGTTGTAACCTGCTGCTCCATTTCCAGGTTAACCTTGACATATATCCTCTTGTTGATTGCCCTTGTCCCTTTATCTCCTTCATTTGCATATATTGCGACCTCTTCCCCAGGTCATTGGCCGTTCTCACTGGTGCACCTCTCTTTAACGCTGTTTTTGTTGAATATATCGCCAACAAGTTCGCTTACCCACAACTGAATAATTTGAAGCTATTCTTCAATAAATTCACATTTTCGGTTTGGGCAAGGGCCTTTCATTTCGGATTCAGATAAAGTCTCCATACCTTCGTACAGCAAGATATCCTCCGAAATGGCCGAGAATCTTATCACCCAAGTGAGCCCGACACCAACAACCATCTCTGTTACTACAACCACCGAGCTCAAGAAGAATACTTCTGTCAAGACCTCTTTTGTGAATCAAGGTATGGTGGGTAAGCAGCTGTTCGCGATGAAGTGCTTCTCATGCTCTTCTACAGAAAAGAAGTATTCGAAGTTTCTCAAGAGTCGTATCCCCTTTTCTCTCTTCAAAAGCTCGGAGGCTAGGGAGAGCAAACCTCGTTTCGGTGTCTTGACAAAACTATTTCGCTGTGTACGTCTGGATTCGAACGATGGGAATTCAGAATCGGAGAAAAGATCAATCTTCAGAAGGGCGGGGTTTCCTAGAACTGCAGCAAACAAGGATCATGCAGTGTTGAGCGAAAAGAAGGCCACGACCTCCCACGGGGCTCTTTCTCCCACAGACAAGGTGAGGTCTACTGCAGTTTTTGGTCGTTCTATCGCGAAGATACTAAATACCTACTTCAGCCAGAGGTTAAAGCCCTGCTTCCTCCACTTGCGTCAGAAGACAAGGGAAAAAAATGTCTAGTACTGGATCTTGATGAGACTTTGGTTCATAGCTCTTTCAAGGTAAGGACTCTTCTTCACTAAATGGGACGAGTATCCACAGCAGTAAACAAGAACCCAGGTTGTTGAGAACGCCGATTTCATTGTTCCAGTGAACATTGAAGGCCAGATTCACAAGGTCTACGTTTTGAAGCGGCCAGGCGTAGATGAATTCCTTCGGCAAGTGGGATTGCTCTTCGAAGTTGTCGTGTTCACTGCCAGCTTATCAAAAGTAAATAGTCATCTGAAGCTTCCAATGAATTGGATACTAACGTCATTTCAAGTATGCTGATCCAGTAGTGGATTTGCTGGACAAACACAAATCTGTCAAGCATCGACTTTTCCGAGAGTCATGCCACATTCACCGGGGTAACTATGTCAAGGTTAGTGTCTTGTAATGTGCTTCAGCCTGGCAAAAGGCTAAGATCGTGTATCCATAGGATCTCTCACAATTAGGTCGCGAAATCGGCCATGTGATCATCGTTGATAACTCTCCAGCCAGTTACATGTTTCATCCCAACAACGCCGTAGCAATCAGCTCGTGGTTCAATGACCCACATGATACTGAGCTTCTTGACTTGGTCCCCATTCTCGAAGGCTTAACGACAACCGACAACGTAATCACCGCTCTAGATAATGCAAATGATCAACACTAATCTTCATCTCATCCAATTTTGCTCGTTTTGTAATCTTCCCTCATTTGCGTTTATCGACCATACTTCACACTTTCAACATTGAAGGAGCCGCTCTAACTTCGGTCCCTTCTGAAACCCTATCGAAGTGTACATGGAATCCGGTTTAACCGATCGGTGAGATAAGCGTTTTGCCGTCCAACCCGTTGACCTATATATTTAATTCCCATATATCCGTTTCCATTACGTACATAGCAAAGAATAGCTTGTATAGTTCAGACCATATTAACAGTAATACCATACCATAGTTTTCGAGTAATAGAATAACACTTCCAAAGGCCTGGCTTTTGTATGTTAATATTCGACTTCGAGTAACTAATCTGCCCGGGATCAGTCTCCTTCAATCCTATCCAAGCTTACCCAACATCAGCGATTCCTTATAATTTTGCATTTTTGGAGTTTTTTGTCTCCACAGCGAGGGAAGTAGTAAACGCTTTACCCAGCCCCCAGTGCTCTCTTGTTGCTCATTACATTGATATTTGTTATTTCCATCACAGAAGCCCGCTGGTATGGTAGCCTATGGCTTAAAATATTGGTCAAATCAATTTTACAATAAGCACTGATTGCTTGTAATGCGGCATACGCATGACTTTGGACCACAACAAATATACATATACTTAAAAGCACATGGACCACCATCTGATGGGGGGTTAACACTGCTACAGTGCATATAATGTACTTTACAAGCCCTGATCTATATGATCTAGTTAGCATTGTGTAGTAAAATCATTGATAAAAGGTAGGGAAGTACACTACAAACTACATAGTGAATTGCTTTTGTGAGACCAGTGTGAAAAAATCCAAGCCCTAAATTGATGCTTCCATAACAAATCTACTCTGCATGTTTATGCTTCTACACACTGTATACATATATATTTACTTGTAATGAAGCTTCCTGATAATAAAAGATATCTCAGTTGCTTGATGATTTTTATGGAGCTCATGTAGCATGATTTGGATAGTACTGATGGATATTTAATTGGCTAAATAGTGTAATAAAGCTCTTGAATAGCTCAACCAAGCCAAAGGGACAGTCAGTTCTTCCTGATTTCTTCTGGCTTCTTTCAACATGGAAAGGCTTGGATTGCTTGCTGCTGAGGACATCTCATAAAGTGGTTGAATGTATGGAATTCAACAAACAAAAATGTTGTATCAAAGAGAAGAGTGTAATAAAATTCCTGAATGGTTTAACTGAATCAAAGGGGTATTTAAGTGCAGAATCTTAAAATTGTCAGAGCATAGCAGAAATATTGGCAGAAGGATTCTTGTCAAATATTGTTCTGAGATAAAGATGGGCTTGGCTGTAAAGGCAACAGGGCTGGTTTGCTATGCAGGCTAGGGTTGGTGTTCTTGGGAGTGCTAGATAAGCCAAGCTTGGGTAAAAACTAGAGCCATATTATTGACTTCTTAACCTTGTTGACACATGCACTAAACCAAAAGGTTCAGTAAACTCTATTGATACTGTTCTGATCAAGCTGAATTAGTAAGCACTAAGAGACTGGACTAATTGAAATCAACTTGGATGTTGATAGGTGCATAAGATAAATGAAAAATGCATCATTAATCTGTTGATGTTTTGGCAATTGCTAAGTAATTGAGTAGTTCTCAGATGACTAATTGTCTGGGAAGACTTGGCAGATTCATTGATAGGATAATGTCCACATGAAAATTCATCCAGTGTAAAAGCTAAAAATAGACACTCAGAAGGGATAAAATAAGCCATAACTGATAATAGTTATGTTTGGGTTAGGGGAAATCAGTTTGAGTACTAGATATTCTAGCTTAGAAGAATTGGCCAAGTTTCAGGTGTTGATCAACAACAATTTGAGGACACCTATTAGGCATGTCTAGCTGTTAAGGAATTGTATCTAAGATAAGAATTCAATGCTACATGTATGCTATAAGGAGAAAAAATAGAAAGCCCATTAAATTGAACCATCTTATCAGTTGTAAGATTGAATTAGTGGGGGTTCAAGCCACAAATATAATAACCATCCCTATCAGAAATAGTGGTGATGAACCAATCAAAAGGCCATCACAAAACTTAAATCCTGTGACTAGGAGGTATTGATGCCATCAGGACACTGTGCAAAAACTGTTGAAAATAGTTGCATCTCAGACTTTACAAAAAACTAGGTCAAAAGTATCAATACAACAATCCATCAGTGGTTATTGATTGGTTCTCTGACATTTCTGTCACTTTCCAATTCCAGACACTCAATCACCACCATCATTTGTTTAGATTGAGTAGCTATAGCCTCTTTGTATGCTTCTTACTTCCTGACTCAACCAATGCTCTCACTTTTCATGCATATAAATTGGTTTAGTTCTGTTGAATTTTCAGTTGCAACTCATTTACTGTTTGCACTGGCCTCTACATATCCCTATACCAAACACTAACATTAAGCCCTATCTCACACTTAACAAATAACTTTATTATGCTTATCATTCAATATGTGTTTCTGCTGTATACCCTTTGCCCATGTCTGTGATGGTAACCCTACAGCTCTGTGTCATTGTTCATTCACTGGTTCAAATATGTCCAGGTCTTTAGCTGGCACTGCAAGGTCTAGCACTACATTTGCCAGTCTCTGCAATAGTTTCTTGCAATACTTTTGTGTGTTTTCTTGAGCACTGCCACTTAAGAAGTGCTGTAACCACTTGATGTGCCTAGTAATGTTCTAAAGTTCCACTGTAGGCATTGTGAAAGTCCCCTAATTTCTGATGCTGTTACTTTGCCTGTTGGTGGGATTTCCACTTTATGTAAAATGGAGGATGTGGAGGCTGTAGCAAACAAATTGCTTTTCTCTGCAAGCTCATCTACCTCACTGGAGTGTAGCTCAACTGGCTGCACCTGTAACTCTTGAGAAAATTGCTTATGTCTTGTTGGTAATTTTTCTTGGCCATGGTGGGATTAAGCCTGTTCTGGGCTTAAGGCATCAATTGGCAAGAACTGCAGCTTTTTCTCATGCTTCCCTGTCTCTGGCTTGGCAAGACTCTTTCCCTTTACCTTTTACTTTATCACTGCCAGGTCTTTCACTGCCTCCTTTGATAAGTGTTTTTTGTATTGCACTACATTATCTTCCTGACAAATGCTGCACTGGTGCCTCTATTTCAGCTTGCTTGTCCCTCACTGGCACTCTTCTGTACAACTGATGTTTCTTTGCTGCTTGTTTTGAGCTTTCAGCCCTACTTGCAATGGGCCCTTGAGGAAGCTACTTGTATTTATCAATGCCTTGTCCTTCAGTACTACTTTGCTTGGCCCTATAAGATATAATTGTGATGATCCCATCAAAAGGCAGTCACAAATCTTAAATCCTGTTACTAAGAGGTATTGATGCTGTTAGGACATCATACAAAGACTGTTGAGAAAAATTGCATCCCAGATTTCACAAGAAACTTGGTCAAAACTTCCATCAGAACAATATAAATGACTTTTGATTGGTTCTCTCTCAATTCTCTCAGTTTCTGATTCTTGACACTCAGTCACCTCCTACATTTGTGCACATTGATTAGCTAAAGCTTCTTTTTTACACTCCTTACTTCCTGACTCAAACAATGCTCTTACTTTTCATGCATACAAGCTGGTTCATCACTTTTCAATCTTCAGTTGTAACTCAATTTTGGATTGTACTGATCTATGCAAGTCCATATATCTAACACTAACATTAAGCCCAGACTCACACTCAACAAGTAACTCTATTGAAATCCACCATTCAATAAGTATATCTGCTAAAATACCCTTTTTCCATGACTTTGGCAGGAACCATATGGCTTTATGACATTGTTCATTCACTGGTTCCCATAAATCTTTGTCTTCAGCCAGCACTGCAAGGTCTAGCACCTCATCTGCCAGTCTTTGCAATAAACCCTTGCAATATTCAAGTGTAATCTCTTGAACACTGCACTTGAAGGAGTGCTGATACCTTTTGCTGTGCCTGTTATTGCCCCAAAACTCCACTGTAGGCATTGCAATAGTCTTTTGAGTTCTTGACATTGTTACTTTGTCTGTGTGTGGGATCTCCACACTCTCAATAATTGAGGAGGTGGAGGGTGTGGGAGACAAATTACCTTTCTCTGCAAGCTCATCTACCTCACTGGAGTGTAGCTCAACTGGCTGTGCCTGCAACTCTTGAGAAAATTGCTTTTGCCTTATTGGTAACTCTTTTTGGCTATGATGGGATTAGGCCTGTTCTGGGCTTAAGGCATCAATTGCAAGAGATACAGCTTTTTCTTATGCTTCCCTGTCTCTGGCTTGGCAAGACTTTTTCCCTTTACCTTTTACTTTACCACTGCCAGGTCTTTCACTACTGCTTTGTCTGAGTGCTTCTTGTATTGAACTCCATGTATTTTTCAATAAATGCTGCACTGGTGCATCCATTTCTGCCTTCTTGTTCCTTACCAGCACTCTTCAAGCAGCCTGATGTTTGTTTGCTGCTTTTTTTCAGCTTTCAGCCACAGGGGTGACAGGCTCCTGTGGAAACT
This sequence comes from Basidiobolus meristosporus CBS 931.73, assembly GCA_002104905.1. Lineage (NCBI taxonomy): Eukaryota > Fungi > Basidiobolomycota > Basidiobolomycetes > Basidiobolales > Basidiobolaceae > Basidiobolus > Basidiobolus meristosporus. The sequence continues at coordinate 121,487 of MCFE01000178.1, read as the reverse complement.
GCCAGTTTTAATCAATGACAGGTCCTTAACCACTATATTGACCAAGTGCTTCTTCAATAGAGCTACACTTTTTCCTTGATAAATGTTGTGCTGGTGCATGTGTGTCTACCTGCTTGTCCCTTACTGGCACTCTTCCAGCTAGCTGACATTTCCTTTACACTTGTTTAGAGCTTTCAGCCCTGCTTGTAGTGGGCTTGTGAGGAAGCTGCTGGCCTTTAGCCACAGCACCCTTGCTCTTCTGCCTTTGATGGGTCTACTATTCTTGAGACACTTTCTTAGCATACCAATGCTGGCTCAAAATCTGTTAGATTGTTTAAGTTCATGATAATGCTCATGGAACTGGTCAAGTGCATTCTGCTTGGCCTTGAGTTCCTGATGGTTGCATTCCCTATGAAAAATAATTAGGTCCCAGAGGTGGATCCAATCAAGATCAGCTGGCAGGATCCTGTTGAGAGACTGTCATAATACTAGCAGCTTGGAATTAGTGACCCTCTTAACAATCTTATGATGGGATCACAATGGTGTTTTGCTAATTCTACTGCCAAATAAAGTTATAAAACTTGATAAGACTTGATTTGTGCTGTGACAATAATTGCATGGTATTGTTGCAGTCTTGTTGCGCTCTACCACAATTTTAAATGGATCCAACTGGCTTATATGGCAAGAAACTTGACAGTATCTCAATGGTCTCACAGCAGGACTCTGATGGCATTATATTAGCAGTAAGGTGGCCTACAGCTGGTTCTGTATAATGCTACTGTACCAATTTACCAAATAGTATTTCCTTTTTCTACCTCCCCTTGTGCAATTCATATATTTCACTGTGGAATTACCCATCTTTATTTGCTAACTCACTACTACCTTGGGTATTCCACACATAGTTTAAATCAAAAAACCCTATGGCCTCTTGCGTACTAACCTCTACAAACATGCACATCTGCTGCAATTGACATACTTATATCATCTCAGCTTTACAGCTCTTTAGTGTGATACTTGCAAAGTTGCCATATACCTTGTACTGCTGATAACATATACATCTTGCAAATATATGCTTGGTTGTTGCCACTTCTGCCATGAATACCTTCTGAATATCCGCAAAGAACTTCTTGGTACTTAGCCAATATATTCCTTCTCTGTGCTGGGTTTGAGTCCCCCTTACAGGTGTGCTCTGGCTCTTGTTTGTCTGAATTCTGTATTGAATGGTGTAGAAGTTGACTTGTGACCAAGAGAAATCAGCATACCTTGGTAGAGTTTTCCTAGTAAAAATTAGTTGCTTGTTGCACCCAACTCAACTTTGCATTATTTAACTGATTACCCTTGCATTGGGGCTGCTTAGCCTCTTAATGCCATAGGCATAGGTGTCTCCATGTGAACATTTGTCCTCAGTATTTTCCAGCTTTTCATGGCTGTCCTCCATGTGCCAACTCATGACATTCATGATGGACTTGAAGGTAATATTCTTGATGAAATTAGGATATGGTAGTACCTGCCACTTGACTTGTCTTCCCATCTCCCCACACATCTACATGTTCAGCTTTATGCTTGTAGTATAGCTGCTCAAATCCCGTCACAAACTCCTCACACAACAGCTGTAGATGCATCAAGTTGGCATTGGTGATTTGCTTCTGGATAAATAATCCTACAATGTCCACATATGACTCCCAATGCTTCCAATGTACTCCCAATAGGAATGGCTTTAGAATGCCACTTGAATAAATACATATGCAGTTCATTCTATCTTTGCATTTGTATTGTTGCATATGCGTATGAATATTGATTAGGGCCTGTGAGAAGTACTTAGGGTAGCTAATACTCTGTAATATCTTGCCAATTCTTTCAAATTTCTCTGGTATATTGAAGGGCACATTTAGCTTGAAATGCCCCATGTACAACTTCATCATCAGTATAGGAATATTGTTTAAAAGCAAATGTATTACTCCCAGTGGAAAGCTTTTGCTCCAACAGATACCCTCTATCTTAAGTATCTTTGGTTTCTGATTGGCCATACTCCAGCCAATGGCTTATAGCTTGCCAACTTTGCTGCAAATGCATGCTGACTTCTGTTTGCTCTCTCTGTGGGAAGATAATGTTCTTAGTGCTGTAGTTTGGGTAATAATAATTTTATGAGTTATGGAGTAAATCCCCTGGATCTCACATATTTGACAGCAATACCATCCATTGTGCCCAGGAAAACCTGCTATCTTGCTGATGGCTAGGGTATCTCCAATGTTAAGGAAGGTCCAAAGAATATGTGTGCAAAGTTTGGGGGCTTTTGGACAACATTGAGAGTGATCATAATATGGGTACCTGATAATTTGATAAAAATACTGTAAGTAAATCCCAAAAGAAATTTGGTCACAACAGAATGCTAATCAAAGAATAAGATCTATGGGAATAAGTTAGTGTGAATATTCAGGTGACAACTCAATAATTACAGCGCCAGAGACTTTCCTGATACCAGCGTGTGTTAACAATTGCATGGCATTCATATCAGAAAATGCCCCATTGCTAGGTGTCATACTTGTCAGGAGTCTACTACTAAAGGAGAAAATTTCTTCACACTCCAGATATATTCCAGTAAAACCCTGTCTTAAGAAGCTCATGCAGTCCAACAAATATTGTGAAGCTTTAATGTATGACACTTAGTATCAATCAAGCGCAAATATTTACATTATATTTGATGTCAAATATTACATACAACTAAGAAGTAAGGGCTACTTTGAACGTATGTATGGCCAAGCCATTGCCTTGAAACTTGTCAGATTTTCATTAAACAAGTACTCTATGATCAAATCCTGCTCATCACTGATTTACAACAACCTGAATCTGCCACCTATCTTACAGCATCAGAGCAGAAATCTGATGGTAATCTCACTGGTATCTGGGCCTAAATCACTGTCCAACCTGGATAGCTACCTGTATCCATTGCTGGATGAGTTTTGTATGCTTTCCAGAGGGATACTAGTAATTGATACCCCAGCCTTCAGCAGGATAGTGAGCTTATCTGGGCACAATAGATGGTATTGCTCTCAAATGTGTGAGATCCAGAGGATATACCCCATAACTCACACACATTATTATTTCCCAAAAACCAACACTAAGAACATGATCTTCCAACAGAGAGAACATACAGAAGTCAACATGCAATTGCAGCAAAGTTGGTAAGCTATAGGCCATTGCCATAATATGGAACAAGCTGGAAACTGGAGATACTAAGGATAGAAGGTAGTTGCTGGAGCAAAAGCTTTCCACTGGGAGCAATGAATTTGCTTTTCCACAATATCCCTATACTAGAGACCAAGTTGTTCATGGGGCATTTCAAGCTAAATGAGCTCTTTGAGATATCAGAGATATTCAAAAGATCTGGCAAGATATCACAGATTATCTACCACCCAAAGTACTTCTCACAAGCTCCAATCAATATTCATACATATATGCTATGGTACAAATGCAAGGACTGGATGACCTGGATATGTAATTATTCAAGTGGCCTTCTGAAGCAATTTCCAGCAAAATTACATTGGAAACATTAGTATTCATATGTTGACACATCAGGAATATCTATCCATAAGCAGATCACTAATGCCAATCAAGTGCATCTACAACTTTTATGCAAGGAGTGTGTAACAAGACTTGAGCAGCTTTACTAAAAGCATAAAGCTGACATGTAGATCTCTGCCACTACTTTATCAATTTTCTACTGCATTTTGCTTAGTGTGCAGTGAATAGTGGACCTTATGTTACCTGTTGGGAGTTTCCTATGGAGCAGATGTGTAGGGAGATAACAAGACAAGTTGCAGTTACTGCCATATCCCAATTTCATCAAGAATATTATCTTCCAGTCTGTCATGAATGTGCTGGGCTGGCATATGGTGGAAAGCCAGGAAGAGTTGGAAAATATTGTGCATATAAGTGCACATGGATACACCTATGCCTTGGGCATCAAGAAGCTACACAGCCCCAATGGATGGATAATCAGTTAAGTAATGCAAAGATGGGTTGGACACAACTGTTGTAAGAGTCTTGGAGATATTGGAAGGGATTAGGAGAACAAGTAGATTATGTGGTTTTCACTTAATAATTTATTGAATGTAAAAGTAGTATTTATACTTTTACATGGTCTTGGCATTACAAACACGTAGAATAGGTTAAGGAAGGTCCCAAGAACATGTGTGCAGAGTTTGGGGCTGTTTGGACAACATTGAGAATTTTCACGTTCTGGGTATATATTCTAAGTAAATCCCAACAAGGAATTTGGTCAGTATTCTCTAGGATTTGAAGGTGATGATCTAAGTGACTAAGTTAGGTGAATATTTAGGTGGAAATACAAATTTTTACAACACTCCCACTCAGCTAAATGTTCATACTGACTAGTCCTAATTTTGACCTAAGATATTCAAACTTGTCTCTGTTGTAAAAATTTGTATTTCCACCTAAATATTCACCTAACTTAGTCACTTAGATCATCACCTTCAAATCCTAGAGAATACTGACCAAATTCCTTGTTGGGATTCACTTAGAATATTTTCACCAAAATACCAGGTACCCAGAACATGAAAATTCTCAAAGTTGTCCAAACAGCCCCAAACTTTGCACACATGTTCTTGGGACCTTCCTTAACCTATTCTATGTGTTTGTAATGCCAAGACCATGTAAAAGTATAAATACTACTTTTACATTCAATAAATTATTAAGTGAAAACCACATTATCTACTTGTTCTCCCAATCACTTCCAATATCTCCAAGACTCTTACAACAGTATCTAGCTAATGGTCTGGTAAATATGTCTGCAATCATTTCATCTGTAGGACAGTAAACTAAGCTAACTAAGTTATTCTCTATAGCTTCACATATGAAATGATTTCTAATATCTATGTGCTTGGTTCTAGCATGAAAAGTTGGACTTCTACCTAATTGTATACATCCTTGATTATCTTGAAATAAAGTAATGGGCGTTTTTTGACATAGGCCTAAATCTGTAAATTGTTTTCTTAACCACATTGCTTCTTTTGTAGCTTCACAGGCTGCAATATACTCTGCCTCTGTAGCAGAAAGTGCTACAGTTGGTTGCTTTCTTGAATTCCATGAAATTGCTCCTTTACAGTAAAGAAAGGTGAATCCTGTGGTGGATCTTCTGTCTTCCAAATTTTGTCCCCAATCAGCATCAGAGTATCCCACAAGATCCTGTTCTGAATCCTTATAAGTGTATCTTAAGCAGATATCAGCAGTTCCTTTTAGGTATCTAAAAATCCGCTCAACTGCTGCAATATGATCAGATCCATAGTTCTGATTATGTTGGCTGACAGCTCCCACTAAATATGAGATATCTGGACGTGTTCCAAGCATGATATACATCAGACTGCCGATCATAGATTGATAAGGAAAGTCAGGGCTTTCAGATGGAACCAAGCTCTCTTGATTTGGTTGAGTTTTGACCAAGTTAAGGTTTGTCTCCATTGGGGTAGCTGCCAGTTTATAGTCTTCCATTTTATACTTCTTTAGTATATCTTGAATATACTTGGATTGGCTTAGGGTGATAGTCTGGGTACTTCTGTTTATGGAGAACTTAATCCCTAAGTAGTAACTAAGTTCTCCTAGATTGGACATCTTGAACTCCTTAGATAGGCTGGATTTAGTCTCTTCCAATGTTTCTAGGTTATTGGCAGCTATAATAAGATCATCCACATATAGAGCTAATAGAACTGGACTTGCTCTATTGGGCTTATAGTATGTACTATAGTCAGCATTACTCCTCTTGAAACTCAAAGATTCCAAATAATAATCTATCTTTCAATTCCAGGCTCTTGGTGATTGTTTGAGACCATACAGTGACTTTTAAGCTTGCAGACCAAATGAGGGTTATCCTGGTCAACAAACCCATCAAGCTGGTCCATATACACATCCTCATCAAGTTCTCCATTCAAAAATGCAGTTTTTACATCTATTTGATGAATAAAAAACTTATATTTGGCTGCAATAGCCTATATTAATCTGATGGAATTAAACTTGGCTAAATTTGTACCCTCATTGATATAGTAATTGGGCTATTTCTTGTCCAATTGGATCTCCGGGCATTTGATACTGGAATGATCACTTCTGGGATATTCCTGGGCACTGATTCTGGCTGAACCATGGTTGTAGAGTCCCCTGGAGAGAAAAAATCTTCATTGTTTTGCTCTGATTCAATACTGACAATTGGTGGACTTGAGATCAAATTTTTGTTATCATCTGCTGTCATTTTCTGTGAAAACTTTGAATTTTCATTAAACAAGACATCCCTGGACTTGATCAGCTTCTTTGCTTTGGTATTTTAGAGTCTGTATGCCTTACTCTCATTGCAGTAGCCCAAAAATATGCATTTTACACTTTTTGGCTCAAATTTTGACTGATTTCCGGCCAGTTTTTTGGCATATGCTGTACACCCAAATATTCTTAGATGTTTGGCACTTGGTCTGTATCTATACCATGCTTCAAATGAAGTAGAATCACAAAGTATTCTGTTATAACTCCTATTTTTAAGATATACAGCGGTGGCAACTGATTCCGCCCAAAAATCATAGGATAATTTTTGATCATGGATCATAGATCTTGCCATATCAATTATTGATCTGTTAGCTTGTTCTGCTACTCCATTTTGCTGTGGGGAGTATGGTACAGTAGTCTCTTGCTTTATCCCATGAATTTTGCAGAAGTGGATTGAGAGTTTTGAGGTATATTCTCCACCATTGTCAGAGTGTATTTTCTTGATTTTTTCACCAGTTTTTCTCTCCACCATGGCTTTAAACTCTCTGAGCTTAGACAGAGCTTCTTCCTTTCTCTCCATGAAGTAGACCCATGTGTATCTTGTATAATCATCAATAAAAGTGATTAAATACTTCATCCCACCTAAGGATAAATTTTGCATAGGTCCACACAGATCTGAGTGAATTAGATCTAATTTTTTCTTAGTTTTGATTAACCCAGAGCTCTTGAACAGTTGTCTGGCTTGTTTCTCATATATGCAGGCTTCACAGTGCTCCAAATTAGCTGGGGGATCAATTTTCACTCCAGAAATTAGCTGATCTTTGATCATTTTGCGCAAATAATCAAAATTGATGTGTCCAAATCTCTTATGCCAAAGCATTGGTGTTTCTTCATTTAAGTTACTTATATTGGCTTCCAGATATGATGGAATATAAGTCAACCTGTATAGATTCTGATCTCTGATGCCCAAAGCAATATAAGCACCATTTTGATCAGTGATCCTGCATCCAGAATTGTCAAAACTGAAACTGAGTCCTTCCGCTGTGGCCTTGCTTACAGAGAGTAGGTTCTTAGCTATTTCTGGTACATAGAGTACTTCTTTGAAGGTCAGTGTATGGCTTCCTTCACTGCTTCTAAGGTTTACTTGGATAGTTCCTTCTCCCACTGCATCAAGTGTTCTATCATCACCCATGAAAACCTTCTTAATTGGAATTTCTTGATATGGGGTAAAAAGTTCTTTTTGGTGTGTAAAGTGTTAAGATGCTCCACAGTCAATATGCCACGTCTGAGAATCCTTGTTTGTGGTCATATTTAGTGCAGACATGAATAGTCTATCTTCAGTTGTAGCAGCATTTCCAAATTCAGGCTTCTTTTGCTAATTATCTTTCTTTTTGAGACACCGGTCTGAGGTGTGTCCTTTCCTTTTGCAGTAGTTACAAAACAGGTTGCTGTTGCCTTTGTAGGGTCTTGGGTACCTCCTTTGTTGGTTATCATTGCTTATTAAAGCATTTTCTTCTTCCTTCTTATTGGCACTTGATTTTCTTAATTCTTTGTACAGGAGCCTTCCATATACGTAATTTAAGGTCAAATCTTCAGTTCTGGACTCTAAGGCTGATACAAGGCCCTGAAACTTGTCTGTCAGGCTATTCAGGACGGTAACTAGCACATCCTCATCAGTAGTTGGTACGCCCACAGATTTCATTTCATCTACCAGCAGGGTAATTCTGTTAATTAGATTTTTCATTTCTTCTCCTGGCAGCATCTTTTTACTAAAGGATTTTTGTCTCAGATACATTTTCTTGGCAGCTGAACATGACTGGTATGTGTCTTCTAATGCCTTCCAGGCATTCTTTGCCGTTTTTGCTCTTGAGCATTGAATTAGCAATTTGTCCTGAACATTAAGGCAAATGCAGTTAAAGGCACTTTGTTCTTTCTTCTGGTACTTCAAGGCTTCCTCTCCCATGCTTTTAGGAGGGCATTCTTCTCCCATGACAATATCCCAAAGGCCTCTTTCTTGTAGAAGCATCTTCATCTTCACCTTCCACACTTGGTAGTTAGATCCATCCAACTTTTCAGCAGAGGGAAAAATTCCAGTAATAGCAGTAGTAGACATTGCAGCAAGTGACAGCTTGGGGCTCATAACCTATTGTAAGAGTTTTGGAGATATTGGAAGTGATTGGGAGAACAAGTAGATTATGTGGTTTTCACTTAATAATTTATTGAATGTAAGAGTAGTATTTATACTTTTACATGGTCTTGGCATTACAAGCATGTGGAGTAGGTTAAGGAAGGTCCCAAGAGCATGTGTGCAAAGTTTGGGGCTGTTTGTACAACTTTGAGAATTTTCATGTTTTGGGTATATATTCTAAGTAAGTCCCAACCAGGAATTTGGTCAGTATTCTCTAGGATTTGAAGGTGATGATCTAAGTGACTAAGTTAGGTGAATATTTAGGTGGAAATACAAATTTTTACAACAACGACAAGCCAATAACTTTTATTAGAGCAACTTTACCAAAGTATGATGGGTTTCCCCTGGGTATAAGCTGATTTCTACACCCTTTGGTACAGATTTCACACACCCAACAGTCATAGCACACCTAAATGCAGGACAAAATCCAGCAGGAAGAAGATTTATATTGGCTAAGTACTAAAAAGTATTTTGGGGATACTCAAGAGATAATTATGGCAACAGTGGTGGCACCAAGCCTATGTTTGCAAGATGTATAGGCTACATGCAATACCAGGTGTATGGCAACTTTGCAAGTATCAAGCTGAAAAGCTCTAAAGCTGATATCATAGAAGTGTGTCATTTGCAGCAAGTGTGTACATATGTAGAGGTTAGTAAGCAAGAGGCCATATTTTTTTTGATTTGCATAATATGTGGAATATGTTGTAAAAATTTGTAATTCCACCTAAATATTCACCTAGCTTAGTCACTTGGATCATTACCTTCAGATCCTAGAGAATACTGACCAAATTACTTGTTGGGATTTACTATGAATATTTTCACCAATATATCAGATACCCAGATATGAGTATTCTCAAAGTTGTTCAAGCCACGCCAAACTTTGTACACATGCTCTTGGGACCTTCCTAAGTATACTCAATATGCTTGTTGTGCTAAGACTATGTAAAAGTATATAAACTACTTTTACATTCAAATAATCATTAAGTGAAAATTGCATAATCAACCTATTCTGCCAATCACTTCCAATATCTCCAAGACTCTTACAAAAGAATACCCATGCTAGTAATGGGTATGTAAACAAAGTGGCATAATTCCACAGTAAATATGTGAATGACACCAGGGGTGGCAACAAATGAACTACCATCTTGTAAATTGGTAGAGTAGACCACTGTACTGCCATGATAATGCCAGCAAAGGTCCACATCAAGTCTGTCAAAACACCATTAGGTTTCTCTCCATATAAGGCAATTCTATGTACTAGCTGGCAAAGTCTGCTCAAATAAATGTAGACTGCATTGAGTCTTCCAGAATGCCATAGAAATCCTTACAATATACCATTGAAACACTGAAGTTTATGACAATATTTGGCAGTAAAAACAGCAAAACACCATCATGATCTTGTTGTAAGATTGTGCAGAGGGTCACCAATTCCAAGCTGCTGACATTATGATGGCCTCATTGCAGGATCCTAATGGCTGATTGGGAATGAATCCACTTGTAAGTATCAAATTATTTCTCATAGGGCAAACTAGCATTCACACCAAGCCTGGTGATCATTATTTCCACCCAAAAGTGCAACTGAAAATTTGAAGCAGAAACATTAGCTATGTATCAGCAAAATACCATACAGAATATCAGCTTGAGACCTACTAGTATTCAATGAATTCCAACTTTGAAATCTTTCACATGACCATGACTTTGCCTTGACATATGATGCATAATTATTAAGCAGTACTCTGCCAGCAAATCCTGCTGGCCACTGATTCTCACCAACCTGAATCTGCCACCAATCTTATGGTATTACAGCAGTAATCTTATGGTGGTCTCACTGATATCTGGGCCTAAGATTCTGTCCAATCTGGATGGCTACCTGTGGTCATTACTGGATGAACTTGTATGCTATCCAATGGGATACTAATATATGGCTAGCATGACAAAGTACATGTCATTTACTGCATTCTAGATACACCAGATATCAACATGTTGATCAGCTTTTCTATGGACAATGGATAGTTTTGCAGCCAAATGTGTCAGATTTAGCGGACTCACTCTATAACTTGCTCATATTTTATGTATTCACACCAATGTTCAGTATGTCATCTTTCCACTGACAAAATGTACAGAGGTCAACATGCAATTGCAGCAAAGCTGTGGCAACACAGGCCAATAAGCCAAATAAGAAATCAATCAAAAGTCAAATATATTTAACATGAAGGGAGTAAGTTGGAGCAAAAGCTTTTGACTGGAGCAATGCATTTGCTCTTCAACAATATCCCAATTCCAGTGACCAAGGTACACATGGGGCATTTCAAGCTGAATGAGCCCTTCAAAGAATCTGAGAGACCTGAAAGAACTGGCAAGATATATAAAGGGTATCCATTGCTCAAAATACTTCTTACAAGCTCCAATTCTCTAAGAAAAATATCAAGAAATGGCTAACAGGATTCCATTTTAATGTCAGTGGAATTCCTAGGCTCTCATAACTGACCACTCTCAATACCTCAGGTACTAGCTATTGTTGTAAGAGTCTTGGAGATATTGGAAGTGATTGGGAGAACAAGTAGATTATGTGGTTTTCACTTAATGATTTATTGAATGTAAAAGTGGTATTTGTACTTTTACCTGGTCTTGGCATTACAAACACGTAGAATAGGTTAAGGAAGGTCCCAAGAACATGTGTGCAAAGTTTGGGGCTGTTTGAACAACTTATCAAATTTTCATGTTCTGGGTAAATATTCTAAGTAAATCCCGACAAGGAATTTGGTCAGTATTTTCTAGGATTTGAAGGTAATGATCTAAGTGACTAAGTTAGGTGAATATTTAGGTGGAAATACGAATTTTTACAACAGCTATTTGGTAAACAAGCAGTCATATTTTCCAGGAGAACACTATGCCAACTAGCATCCACACCAAATCTGGTAATCAGCTGCTCACTACCTCCCCCAAAATTGCAATTGAAAGTTTGAATGCAAAACACCAGCTAAATGCCAAAGTAGTTTCAGTCAGTTGGGGATAATGTTGATTTGACTGTATTTAGAAAGAACAATATTGGCGAGGATCATGGGCGCAAATTGTTGAAATAGGCCATTGATCAGAGCTGATGCAGAGGGGAAATTGTGGCTAGTATGCAATTGCTGAGGATGAACGCTATGAATGCTATGTAGATGCAAGACTGACAAAATTTCGTGTAACGTAGGTTCCACTGTAAGGATGACATTGACTGATGCTAGGTATAGGAGGCATTGATGTCTATGGGGCTTCCCAGGTTACAAGCAAAAAATTTGCCCTTGTTGCTTGCGACATGTTGTCCCTGGTGCACACCTCATGCGAAACGGAGTCATTCCTCCGTGCCCGCAAACTTGATATACAGGGCCATCAATACAGCGCACCTCACATGGCCCGCCAGTTGAGGCTTCCTCATCTTCTGGGTGCTTTCCCTGCTCCTTAGCTGTAGAACCAGAGCCTGAGTTTGGATCTTGATCTTGGTTTCTGGTATATTCAGACTCAACCTCCTGATCAGGATCAGCTTGCGTGGCATGAGAATCCCCATTTGTAGAGCAAGAGGTAACATAGGGGCGGTTTTGAAAATGATCTACGTATGCGTTGTCCTTGGTAAATTCCGGAATAACGGAATAGCCCGGGAGATTGGCGATAAAATTCTTGGGGCCACTGATGCATTGGCCAGTACCATCTTTGATGGTTATATCTGCGCAATTCATGTAATACTCTCGATTACCGGTTTTGTTGATCCATGTCCAACCCAACACGGCCTTTCCATTAGGGGCTGTGTTGGGAATGGGAACATCGTACTCGAGACTGCCAACCATACAGTTTCCTAGCACTGTCTTGGTTACTATGAAGGTTTTCCCGCCATCTATCGAGAGTGAAAATTGGCAGTGACCGCCGTTATGTGAGGCGCTTCCTGCCAGCTTGACCCTTATGGAGCCTCCTGACGAATACTCCGCAACACTAGGACCTTCCCTGTGGCCACGGCACGGATACGGTCTCTACAGAATGATTAGTCAAGGTTGGCCATGGGTCGTGCGAAAACGTTGGTTTGAATCACCTCTTTGTCCAAAGGAGAAGTCATATCATAATCAATCCCAGCAGTATCGCCGGCCCCATACTTCGACCTTCGCGGAATAGGTTCAATCATCTCCATATGCCCCATTATCAACGGACAGCACAACAGGAAAACATAGAACAGCGTGTGGATCACAGACATAGGAAGGTGATGGGAAATACCAGATGATCAACAACCTAGGATCCCCACCAGTTTTATTCAAAAATGGAAGTGCACGCTCCATCATTTCGCTGCAGACTTGGAATGCCTCCCCTGCATGATCATCTCATGCCATTACAGGACTGTAGAGGATTATCCGTGAAGAATATGCATAATTTGTCAATCTGGTGAATCGCTACGACGTTAGCCAGGCACCCTTACCAGTGCAGTCCCTTCCAAGCTGATTCTAACCTGCTGCATACGAGCAATCTGTAAGGCCGAGAAGAACGGTCGGTTAGGAAATGATGATGTCAGAGCAATGAGCGTTCGCTCTAACAATGCTGCAAACCAATCTTTTCACTGTGATGCAGGCAACTTGACCAGCGCGTAGGGGTCCACATACCATAGTCATGATCAGGCATAAAATCTCGATCTCACCCATGATGATTCGATTTCTTCATTTAGCAGACTACCAAGCCTGCCTCTAGTACCTATCAACTGGTCTTAATCTATAGGGCGGATTAACTCTGATAAGATCTAGGATTTCGCGTGTATTATTGTAAACACAGGCATTTATCAGTGTGTGACCAACATCTAGAACAGCCTACTTTTGGACAACGTTGTTCTATCCAATGGATCCACGGTTCGTAATAGCAGTATCTCTCCACCGCCCCTGGCTGATTACGACTAACCAAGTGTGAACACCAGCAGCCACCCCTTTATTCCCCACTACATTGTGCTACGCCAGTCTCTCCTCTCCTGCGCCAGACTGGAGTTGACCGGCCTCGAGATCAATCGATGGGTGACCCAGCTCGTGAATGCCCAACCACAGTGCCTATCTAGGTGATGTAGTGGCAGCATGGATTCGCACTCGGTGACTGTCTGGAGCTACGGTGGAAATCCCACAGTGAGGTGGGAAGGCGGGGGGAGTAGTACTGCTTTAATTGAATGTCCGCCCTTCTGAGTGAACGAAGGAATATTCTCGGTTGGTAGGCTTCCCAACCTTCGTTACTAAATATATCCATTGTATCCCGATTGCAAAGGGCGATCGAATCTGATTGACGCTCATATCGTGAGGTCGTTCCAAGCCAACTGAAACATTGATTGGCTTTTTTTTGTTGTACCTTGAAACCGCTTTGTTCATAACAATGGTGTTCAATGAGGTCACAGTTCACACTGCAAATCAGACTTCCACCTTGGTGAATTGGGAAGTTTGCGAGATTTGGGGAATTTGATATACCGCCTCAGCATTTTCTGCTCTGATTTGAAGGCGATTTTTTTACGGCTAAGGCATGGATTGGATCAACGCTTTGGAATCTTCTAGCATCCTACCACCAGATCAAATACCGCCACTCGCTAGGATCGAAATCATTCGTCACAAAAGATCGCCTTTGATGTGGAAGCCGATGGTTACGCTGATAATCGGAAGAAACGAATTTTTTATCACCGGAATAAAACCGTTCACTATTGACGGCTTCTCAGGTTGAGCGGGTTTCTCAGACTTGCTATTTCTTGTTGCCAACGTGCTGACTTGCTCATCCCCCAATTTTCACCTAGTCTCAACCCATTATTGTTGCTGATTTTTCTGAGGCAGTTACGCCTTGTTTGTCAACCCATATACCGTGTGGATTTGCAGTTCCAAAGTGCCCCATCCCCCCCAGCCCCCCTCTCTTGAGTATGCTATCGACACAAACACCCACCTATCCATCGAGAAACCTTTTCTCAACGGGTTGCTCCCCGTACTCTCCACATGAATACTCAAACCTTGACCTCTCTGCCGTTGTGTCGCATAGCCCGCTAAAATTCAAGCGTAAACGGTCCCACTTTGTAGAAATCCCCCCGAAGCATCCCTCAAGACCGGTCAAACGCCCACGGACCTCACAGGTAGATACCAAGACTAGTATCAGTCCACCTCCGCCCACCGAACAGGAGCTCCTGCACTCTACATTAGCAACCTTTCGTTTTTCCCAGGGGGTTCGCATCTTTGACTTGAGCAGCGGGGAAACCTTGAAGGAAGTTGGCGAGAATTACGCAACCAGCAAGGCCAGTCGAAAGGCAAAGTCACACAACCCAATGAAGGACACCGAGTCCAAAAAAACGCCCGCAAACGGTGTCACGGTAGGTGTCGTTAAAAGGTGTACCTCTGTTTCCGCCCACTAAATGTTTCTCTGCCTTCCCTTATCGTAGACAACTAGTCACTCTAAGGATAACTACTCCTTTTCCACTCCGTCTCCTCCCTCCTGCAAGAGTTTTGGGGAGATGGAACCGCCGCCAAGTTTGGTAGACAATACCTCGCCGCGGATATACTCCATGGAAATAGACTAGGCCTCACCTAGTACGAATGCCGATACCTGAACATTATCTAACGCGGTATCTCGTATCTCCAATATTACCTGTATAGTTTAATTTGTGGTCAGTTGAAGGCGTGTATTCTCAAGCGAGACCAACTCGAAGTATATACTCAAGATAGCAATAAAGATGTTGAGAAACGTAGTCGCGGGGCTATGATAAGCTACCTGTGGTGGTTTGGCCTGGCTGATGTTGGTACACCATTGAATCCCCGTTGCCCTCTGAGCCACGAAAATGTCTGAAACATCGATATCATCTGAAATAGAACCTGCATCCCATATCTCGACTACCATATGGGCTTCGAAGGCCTGGAGTGGCAGGAATATATTCATGTATTTCCGCGGAAACTATGGTGATAGCCGTTCCTTTGACGGCTGCAACACACTCTTTCTCTTAATCTCGGACCCTGGATGCGCTCTTGGGAATCGAAGATGCTAACCATTCTTTTATCTATCACGCAGCTGATTATCTCTATGATGTTGACCAAACCGCTTGTCCAAATGGTGGTTTGGTGATTTCTCACCAGCAACATGGCCAATTTGGACGATGTGTCAAACGCAGCAATGTTTCGGGAGCAGGACCGGGACCGGGACCGGATCAGAACCAGCACCCACCTGACCAATGAGTGGGAGGTATCAAGGCGTGGTCTCGTAGAACCTTGGTTGAGCAGGGATTCGCTTGAAGCCTTGGGTCCCTCGACACTTGGATGAATCACATCAGCTTTGCAGTGCTGCTTATCATCTCTTCGTGAGAACAGGGCACCTCCATGAATAAACGGGAGATATCGTCGCCAACCAACCTGCCGTCAGCCATCCGAAATTTACTGTATTTAACGTAGGAATGGGCGGTGACATTAGCCCACAATGCATGATCTACATTATACCCCATATAAGTGCTTGGGAAATGAAAAATCAGTTGTTAGGTAGAGCCTACCAAAGAAATAGGTTGCGCTCCTGCTATTTCAGGGTGTCCAGTGGACGTTATGGGCCAGGCACCTAAGCCAACCAGTATATTCCGGTTGGTCCATGATCATGTATCAGCGGATTGCACTCAAAATCAGCAAGATATGTAGGCCACAAACGGATGGTAGGACTTCCATTGCCAAGCCCACAAGACAGCACTCCACTGACTATCAGATTTCCAAAATGACCGCACGCTTGATACGATTTGGTTGATGGATGCTATGCTGTTTCCATTGGAGCCACAGGTCTGACAACTTTGGTGGATAAATATGGGGCGCATACATATATGGCTTGGGTGGTCACAGTGGTACGCGCCCAAAATATACGCATGATTAACACCGTCATGAGATCCAGTATGGCTCTGATTTGCACCGCAGACAGACATCATCTCAGTATACGTCAACAAAACCAGATGCTAGGGAAATTGGCGGTCTTCGGGAGGATCCATAGCGTCTCTGTTCTTGGAGAGTGGTGGTCGATATAAATTCGTGTCCAGATGAATAAATGGAATTCCCAACATACGAATGACTTGGCAGAGACTCCCTGGGTTCCTTCTACCGTATGGAGTCTAGAAGGCCTAGTCAGTTGGTAGCGTTTTGTTTAAATTGGATCCCAGCGAAAGGCCCGATCCTGGATCCGAGCCTTATCGGGCCGAATCAATTTCGGCTCAAGTGCGTAAGGCTTGCTTGCCACTTGGTCTCGTCATTCTTGGGCTTCAACCTCCGCCCTGATAATGACCTCAACAATAAATGGATGACCTCAATATGACATGAACGGTGTCTTCTAGATTACTGATGCATCGGTGCAAGTCAGGAAGTAAATTATCATTGTTTAATAGTTAATTATAATAGTCATTTACACGTACTGCCAGTCATTAAGGTAAGAGGACTAGAGAATCATTCAAAATCATTTAATATCTTTTCTTCCATATCCATGACCGGCTCTCCGCTCTCAGACTCGTCATTCTCGATCTCATATGCAATCAGCTCTTTCAGCTGAGATTCCAAGGTCGGCGATCCATTGAAAAACTGCTCTATGGAGCTGATCCAATCGTAGTCGCTGAGCTCCTCTCTTTTGCAGAAGAGGGTCTTCTTGAATGCAGCGTACTCTTCTTCCGCATCCTTGGGATTGCGCTGTTGCAGATGCTCATGTACATTAATAAAGAATTGCGGATAAGATTGCTCGAACTGCGTTAGAGATGTGTCGGTCAGATCGCGGACGGCCAGAATGCTGATCTCTTCAAAATCAGGCTCATCATTCTCCTCCTCGTAGTAGCCATCCCACATGACGGCGTCATAGCCTACCAATTCGTAGAATTTATGTAGCATGGAGGGTGCATGGTGGAGGAGGCTTTGGATCTTCTCAATCCAGATCTTGTCTGGCAGGCGCTCTCTTGGGGAATATATGATGCCCAAGAACATTCTCCAAGTTTCCCTGGAATCAAGGGAGCGCCGGATCATTCCGAAAAACTCTTTGTTTAGAGATACCAGCTCTCGCATTTCCGCATCACGGTCTCTCATGGCTACCAGTACATCGTGTGGTATTTGCTCGCCACTAATGCTGACCGACATGATTGGTGAGGCTGAGAAGTCCGACTCGGCGTCAACGTCATGCTCTAATGCTTGATCTTCAACAAATGTCACCGATGGTTTCCTCTCTTTCTCTTCGTCCGAATCTGGGACTACGCCATCTATGGAGACCTTGCGCATCTCTGAAGGCATACTTTCAAGCTGTGTAGCGAGTTGCTCGTCTGTGAATTTCTTGGATGCTAGAACGTCGTTTACGTTTTGGGGGGATCGTAGCGATGATGACTCCATTGTGGTCGCGGTGTAGAAATGCTCAGGGAGACAAGGTTGTGGGTAACAAGTAAGGCGACGTGGATCCAGGAGGCGTGATTTAATAGTCAGGCAAAATCTGAAATGATGGTGCTACTTTATCCCCTTGTTTCAACGAGGCTTAAATAAGGTTTGCCGCAAATCACGTGATGCGGTTTGATGTACTCATCTTTGTATCTCCGTTTCGGTTTTCGACTTGCAAGTGGATTGGTCTCGACTCAGACGCAGGAGATCTGGTTTAAGCCCTGAGTAAAATTGAGCATCTTCAGGCATCATCGCAATGTTAAAAAGCTGATCCTGAAGCCGTGTGATGTATCCAATAGAAATCAAGACAGATGACTGGTGACCGAATGCAAAGATACATCGCCTCCTACCATAAATGTGACATATTGAGGTAGAGTCGCTGGCACGGAAATGAGCAGTCCACGCCTGGTGGCTAGATAGAGGAAGGTTCTACAGAGTCATGGAGATATATCGAGGAATCCCTATACGTGGTCGTTGTTTTTCAATTTAGGCTCCACCCTCTACGCCTGCCATTGGTTGTCAAGGGTGACTTTGATCCGGCCTTGATGTGACTGTACAATATGTCAATTTAGCAACAGCGTACCCCATACTTGATAGCATGTTGCAGTAGGTAGTGGTGACATCATGTTTCACACGTGTGATTCCGAATCCTAGAAAATGCGCACACCAGGTAATTGCCATCTGTCTGTATCCGCGCGGTGCGGCTTCATGCTCTTGTGTCTTGCCCAGATTCATCATTACGTGTGGCAGGAGGGGCGAAGTCTGTACTCAGCATGACCTAATCACAGACACTGTCACGAAGATGTAGTGCATTCCCCGGCGGTGATCGATCATGGCTTCGATCGAAGTCGGGTGAGGAATTAATCGCCTGATCGCTCCATGAGATCAATCAAGGGCGGGGTAGCCTCTAGCCCGGTTGAGAAAGACCACACTGAGCTGAACTCCGAAAGATCCGGATTTAGCCTGAATCATGGCTAGCATCAGGTAGAAGGGTACCTGTTTGAGCTTGCTGGGCTACTTGGACCTAACACAAACAAATAGCGAACACCGGAATGTTCTTGGGTTACTGTAGAGACATCGAGGATCAGTCAGGATCACTTGGAACAATGTGAACGCTTCAATTTTCCCATACAGGAAGGCCCATTTAAAATCCCGGGCCAAAAAAATCCTTCGATTTGGCAGTCTGAATATGGGTTACCAGGTATGGTGAATCATGCATAAGATTCTCATATGTTATATGAAGTATACTTAGATTATTTTCTCTCTGCTGTTTAACCATCGTTCAGAACAATATGGCCTCTAAGAATGAGCAAACCACAGGTCCGGTTCCCCAGAGAAGGAGAAGGATAGGGAGAGCTTGTGACATGTGTCGCCAGAGAAAAGTCAAGTGCGACGGAGCGAAGCCAAAATGCAAAAGTTGCTTCTTGTTTGATTACGATTGTACCTATACCGATTCACTCAATCGACGCACTTCATATAGAGATTTTAATGAAGTGTTAGAATCTCGACTGATGCAGATCGAATCGACAGTAAATAAACTCGTCCAGACGCAGCCTACGATTGCACAGAATCTTCTTGCACAATTGCAGGGACTAAGCGACCCCTTAGGCGAGGAGGAGCGGCTGTCCCTTGCCAAGCTTAAAAAAGAGCCGGTGGAAGAGCAATTTCTAGTGCCTGACGACATCGAGGACGTCCCCATATCAGAGTAGGAGGGATATTATGCCACTTTTATTCATCACTTGTTAACATCAATGGTGCCCCAAATATAGTGAGAGCGAAGACGACGAGCTCGAAGCTAGCGTGCATAACCTTAGCCTTGAAGACCGAAACCGGTGTAGATACTTCGGCCCAAGCTCTGGCATGTATCTGCTGAATCAGGGGAAGTTCTACAAGAACAGCACCTTGTTCGAAAAGAAATACCTGAAAGCGCCTGGCGGCTCAAGCAATCCAGAGATCGAGTTTGAGCTTATGTGCGACCCTTCAATTGATTTCCTCACTCCTGAGATGCTCAGCCAGCTTCTAGAAATCTATTTTGAAAGATTCCACCCATATCTGCCCTTATTTCACAAAGGGGATTTCCTAAGAAGAATTTACAGCAATGACAAGCCCCCAGCTATCCTAGTCAATGCCGCATTGGCCATCGCCTGTATCCATTCCGGAAATAGCGATCTATACTCAAATCCTACCAAGGTCGGCTCGTCGGGAGACGTCTTCTTCAACCGCGCCAAGAACCTGCTGGACAAGCAGTATCGAGTCTCGCGGGTGACCACTGTCCAAGCGCTGCTGTTGATGTCAATTTTCTCTAGCGATGGGTGGTTGTTCCTGGGAATGGCCATCCGGATGGCTCAAGACATAGGCCTGCATCGCCATCTGAAGAAAGCCTCTCGCAGCAACATGGATTTCATAGAAATTGAGAACAGAAAGCGTGTGTGGTGGGCATGCTTTGTGGTGGATCGGATTATCAGTGCTAGCCTTGGTCGACCAATCTCGATCGACGAGAACGACTTCGACACCAAGCTGGTGTACACCAGTGAAGAAGAGCCAACCGGGTTTCATAGAGGGGCATCCATGTCCAGCGACAACAGTCAAGAGCTGCCATCCCCCCAGCAGGCGCACTCGGATGTCTCGTTGAGATACTTTGTGCAGCTGATCAAGCTCAGCTTCATTTTCGGAAGAGTTCTAAAGACCATATATGCCGTGCGCACTCTATCTTCCTCTAGGGTTAGCTCTATGCTCATAGTGCTTAACAAGGCGCTGTACGAGTGGAAATCTGCCCTGCCCTCGGAATTCGATTACAACGTCAGAAGCAGCGCCAACACCCCATTTGCCGAGATCATATGCACGCTCTACTACACGGTCCTTATACTTCTGCATCGCCCTTTCCTGCCAAAGCTCGACCAAATCAAGACCCTCGACAACCAGCCATCGCTTGCCATTTGCACTCGGGCTGCGAACATGATCACCTTCATGCAGGATCGGGCACTACAAGAGAACCGTATCACCGGAATACCTTTGAAGGTGATTGGGGTGTACAACTCGAACAGTGTATATCTCTTCAACATCTTCTCGCCTATTCGTGCCTTGGCTCAGGCAGCGCGCATCAATCTAGTGGTCAGCATTGACATTCTCGAAAAGTACTCGATGTCTTCTTTCGGAGCCACCGCATGTCTGGTCTTCTTGAAAGAGCTCTTCAGCGAGCGGAAAATCACCATCGGTGACCGGGGCAATTTGGTGCCCGAGCTTTTGGAGAACGAGATTCCGTGCCCCAACCCATCCAACATCCTGCCGGTTCCCTCGAAAAGAAACGATTCGGATGTGATGCTGCTGCTCTCCGAGTATTCCGTCCGCCACTCGGCACACACTCCAGGCTCCTCGGACAGCATTGGACGTTCTCCGGTCATGCTTAGCCCTGCTAGCACGGTATCACAGCCAGCCATCGCTGGGTATGTTGAAAACTCATTCGACTTTACGCCCAACGTGAACAACCCCAACAACTTCAACCTTGCGGACTCCATGTATAGCAATACCCCCCATAACGACGGCAACAACATCGGCTACACACCCGTTAACCAGCTCCCGCTCTATCCCAACAATGTGCAGCCATACATGAGTGTCCCGCCCAACAACGTCGGCATCAATGAGAGCCCGCTGTTCTTCAATAGCTTCCCGATGTCCATGGATGTCGAAGAATGGAACAAATACATGGACCAAAATATGCTGGATAACTCGCACACGAATGGCGTGAACCAAATGAACATGCAAGGGATGTGGTCGCCATCCAGCATGGGCGAACCCTCTTGAGCACGAGCGCCTTGGCATGCATCAGATCCTAGTTAACCTCTTATCAGGCATGTATATGAGATGAGAACGTAACCATTAGATCGTATCACAACTATCCTCACAACCAATTCATCGTTTCACTTATGGCTATAGGCTGATTGATCGTCTGATTGATCGAATCCTCTATGTATATTTCCCAATCGATATTTTTCTAATAAATTAATGAATCGAGATCATCATCGCCCCTGTAGTAATCCACTTGCCCTCGCACCTCACACCCTGAATCACGCCTTCATGACACCCAGACCGTTTACATGATCGACACCTTCCGTCGTAAATCGGGATTGCTGTTGATGGGCCACATTTGATTGGTACCAGGCAAGTGTGCGCATCAACAGCGATTCATCCTTTTCGACGACCATTGGTAGAGTTGATTGAAGTGATTTCTGGTGCATTTGTTGAAATACAAGTATCGCCACTCATAAACAATTGGCCCATTCGCGACGTGCGTCCGTTACAGGCCATGTAAGAGACTGTGATATCCAGAGAAGTATCAGCAGATTCAGAGCCAACTGGAGATCTCTGTATGGAGCTCTGGAACATTTCCAGTGAGATTCAAGGAGAGGTCCAACTGCCACCTTGTATGGTGCGATGCTGTTTTCCGAAAGGGATCCCGCTGCGACCACGAAGTAGGGGTTAGGTCAGTTGTATGACTGGGCTTGCGGGCCTTCCCTTCAACCCAGCCGAGTATGGCTGGAGCAACACCTCCTTGGCAACCCAGTAAGTGCCCGACAATGATGAGCCGAGTAGGCCAGATCTGTTTATTGAACACACCAACAAGGCGCAAGCTTGTCACTTGGCCCTGGCTGCATTCCAATGTGACTACGGTAGACTGGTGGTGCAAATACAATATGAAGTCTTTGAATGCCATGCCTAAACACCTGATTCCGCCTGTGAGATGGCACAAACACCGGTTCATCCCACAGGGGAATCAAGGCAGCACAATTCATCTTCGAGAACATCTATTATTGAAAAAGTCGACCAGCATGCTAGCTTTCATTGGGCTGAGAGTATTCGGCCATTTCTACATGTGCCGTGGTTTGGTGGCATATCAAACGGGTGATCCCCTGAGATTCGCAATTGCGTGTTTCAAAATCGATCCCGTGTAAGACAGTCGCGGGATGACACACGAAACATGTATACCGTTCTAAACAAACTTAGGAGGGTTCCAGTCAACCTAGCCACATCAGTTTTCTTTCTTAACCTCAGTTGCCATCTGTATGAACCTCTCCTCAGCACCTTCCTCTTCTTTCTCGTCTAATTGATTACTACATGCGTTGTATTTACAAGGATGGGCAACGAACTCGGTGTTCCCCGGACGAAGAACCCCTACGATCCCATCCATCGTAGCCGAAAAGCAGCCTTGAACCAGGACATTTCCGTAGGCAGAGACAAAGGTGAACGAGACGACGCAAAACCCGTTGTTCACCTTGATCTTGGTTATTTCCTCCTCCAATTTCTCCGTGTCCTCCTCGTGGACGTAGTTGTAGAAAGAATTGCCCAATATATCTCTCTGGCTGATGCCGAACATATATCCCACCAGATCACTGCAATATTGGACGTAGCAGAAGTAGGAGAAACGGTTTAGCACCAGACCAATGCGCGGTTCAGGCTTCGTCTTAAGAGCATACTCAGTGGGATGAGCAAGCGGGTGGATAAACTCTAGCGCTGTGCCCCCTCGGCTCGGTCGTCCACTCTAAGGAATGGCGTGTTAATATTCAAGCAAAAAGCAAGCGGGGCTTTGCGCTTCCACTCTGGTAGACGGCCAAGAACTTTCGACTTACCTTGGGAATACGGTGCGGCGCTAGTTGCACGCAGTCAGGGAGTTTCTCTAGAAGTACTGACCATCAACGGAAATGTCAGCTACGCTAGGTATTATGTACTACAAACCTTTGTGTGCTAATCTATGGGCCAGGATGAACATATTATGACAGAAATTGAAGACCGACTCTATCTCCGCCCAGCCTCCTTCTATCCTTAACCTCACGTACAGTGTGGCTCCTATTTTTTGCTTTTGAATACACTCGTCAATGGCTTTTTTAAAATAATGAACATCATCTGGGTGACAATACTCGTAGGGTGAAACTCCCAAGACCTGGTCCTGTTCATATCCCAAAACATCCACTACGCTCTCGGAATGATAAATGCTGCGAATGTCAGCAGTAGCTTCGTGGATGGAGAAATATGTGGTTAACGAGGGGTCCAACATTTGTCATGGAATTCATGGACCTCTCTATCAGGTTGACCGGATTGCAGTCACAGTTAAGCTGCTCAACTACAGAAATCCTCTAGGTTGTGGTTAGCCTGTGTCGAGCACAAGTGGAGCAAGAAGACCAAGAGAATCCTACCCCCACAAGGCTGTGAAGGCGATTTATACGGGTTCCCCGGTGTTTGCATCTCATGGAGAGGTGTAGAGTCAGGGTTACATAACTCCCTCGATCGCATACAACAACATCACTGAGCCTCAATCACGGTGATACAGGAATCATATGAAGATAGCTCAAGAGCATGGATAAGCACTGTGGAAGGCGAGCAGCCTCCACCAATTCAATCGTACGCCACTGATTGCCATCCCATAGCCAGATGCAGATTTCGGCTTTTCCATGGGCGATTGTTGACTTTTTCATCTCTGCGAGGATCCAGAGCGTATAGATGCAGGACACCAGCAAAAACACGCAAGCTGATAAGGGCATATAGCGCTGAACGATGGCGATGAGCAGCTTGTTCAACAATCCCCAACCACTGAGCCAGGAAGTGCACCCCAAAGCATAGTCAGGCGAGCCACGCTATCCCACCCAAGGGCGAGCCAGAATCTAATCAGGTTTGTGCCCGAGCGATGCAAACACCACTGGTCAATGTGACAGTTGGTGGATTGAGTCACTGAGGTTTCACATTGAAACTCTATTGTGCAAATCGTGGTTAAAATCCCGACTCGATTGCGAAAGCAGGGAGTCCCTTCGAAAGGGCCCTCCCACACCTCAGCATCTGCCTTGGTGGACGACGGACGGCTAATGAGGCCTCAACCGCTTTCATGATCCTGATCGCATTCGGGCCCTTGTTCCGAACGAAATCCAGTTTCGCTTCTGCCAATCCCAACTCCACTTCCACCTCACCTCGCCAATCTCTTTTGGTTGGGCCACCCCGGCCGTTGAGGACTCACTGTGCTCGGCATGCTGCTGCTTGTGCCCTGCCACAACCTGAAGCCTCTGCGCTTGCATTCAGGCTTTGTCTTT
The DNA here is from genome assembly GCA_002104905.1 of Basidiobolus meristosporus CBS 931.73. Lineage (NCBI taxonomy): Eukaryota > Fungi > Basidiobolomycota > Basidiobolomycetes > Basidiobolales > Basidiobolaceae > Basidiobolus > Basidiobolus meristosporus. The sequence goes on along the minus strand of MCFE01000178.1, from coordinate 96,591 downwards.
CCTTAGATGTCCATGATTTACACAAATTCTTCTGGAAGGCGGCGGTGTCTGGGGGATGCCACATCATGGTTGACCTAACCTGCTCAACCTTCATGGGTAACCTGCAATGTCCCTTCTCCATATAGGTTGGTCTCGGCAATAACAGTAAACATACGCACAGGTTTCTGAATTCATGGCGTAACAGGGCTCCGCAACTGGAATTAGTCACGCCAAGCCCATTCCACAAGCAGACTATACGGGCGATGATGGGGGAGCAAATACCGAGCGTTCCACAGAGGCTCTCAGATATTATTGACACTGTATTTACTAAGTAGACACGTGGTACAAATATTTGTCTGTGTGCGTCCGTGATTGAAACACCATCTAATCTGGCTCTGGCGACTAATATGGCAGTAGGCAGCTAGAGATTGGTTGTATGGAATGATGGTTGAGTTACGGAGTGGACGTTTGCATCACACTCGAACGGGACCCACCTCCGCCAAGCACGTCTCCCATGCTCCCTCATAGGCGGGCCAGCCGCAATGAACCTCGTAATAGTTAGCATGCACTCTGTGTCGGAATTCCATGGCTGCTCGTAACTGGAACATTTGATCAAAGCAATACCCAACCAGCCCTGCAGAATGGGAATCCAGATTAGATGGCCGCTCGTGACCTCCAGTGGTCGTTGGAGTGTAACTAGGTTTGGAATTGCGAGAGCAATTGGTGGGGATCCACGCCAGGGATACCATCACGTTTTACAGTGGCGAAACCGTAGATTGCTCAAAGGTCACTTCTGGAACACAGGCTTTGTGTGCACACTAGACCGGAGGCTCTCAGGGCTGACCTGCCAAATATATAAGCCTCCATGAACCCTGAGCACAGCCAAAGCCAGGGCCTAAGGTGCAGATGAAGCGGCTCGATGGTGTGTTCTGACCACACTCGTCGCCCTTCCTACGCGACAAGACCAATTGACGCAGGGGTTTCGAACCAGGCTCAAAGTCGTTTCAAGTTTTCATTTTTGAGCGGCCAATGCCGAGGAATACATGTTAAATATAGTCATAGCTGTGATCTAAATCTAAACACGAATACGAGACATAAAAGAACAGGGAAAATTTACGAACATGGGAAAGCCACAAAACACACGCTCTCTCAGTGCGGAACTATGTTACAGACAACCTCGAGTTGAAATACGATGAATTAAATAAGGAATATATTTTTGGAGGAGTGGCAAGCCAAGCTGCTCAGAAATATGGCCGTTTGTGAACTCCGTATGCCGCGTGAGGGATCGCTATATCGGGGGATATGCTCCTGGAGGAGTCTCCGTCAAAATAGGATTCACTGCTGTTGTCCGTATCCACCATCAATCCCTTCATGGACTCGCCATCGCTGGCAGTAGGCTGATGATGCAGCCGAGTCGCGGCTCTTCCTTGCTGCTTTTTACGCTCCTGTCGTCGGATGCCTCGAATTCGACGCCGCTCGTAGTCCTCCCATCGTCGGAAGGTGATACTAGACGCATCGAATTCGCCATCCTTCTTGCTGTGGTCTTCTCCTCGCTTTTCCCCTTCAACTTTGCTAAATGATTGCGGTTAGAAGGTTAGAATTGGGCATATATACGGCTTGAGTGGAAGCATGGCACACGTACCGAGTCTCACCCCAAGAGAAATCGTCGAAATGCCAATACGCGTATACCGGAAGGACGAAGTTCCAGATCGGGAGTGCCAATAAATAAATAAATAGCCAGGCGATGTAGATGACCTTTCTGGTGGTGATCAGGATCAGCACGGCGGGCAGAAACAATATAAGCAGGAGGAGTATTAGCGGAAAGTAGCTGGCGGCATCGGTGAACTGGGTTCGTGCTAGTGATGCGATGAGGATGAACGTCATGATGATGGCAACAGGCAGCGACACTGTTCCGATTAGCTCCATAACAACCACGAACTGCATGGAGAAGCAGAAGGTTCCGCAGAGATTTCGAACCAGCGCGAGTTCGAGGAGATTGTGGATGGTCGAGTTGATCCATCGGCGACGTTGCGAAAGCAGAATACTGAAGGAGTCCGGAACGACGGTTTTACAAATCGCCTGCGGTACGAACATCATCTTACGGTTGGGGAAGTTTCTTAGCATCAGCGTGGTTAGGAAACGGTCTTCTCCAAGGAGGAGAAGGTTCTTCTGATGAAGGGTCTCAACCACATTTTGTGAATATTCCTGAACAATCTCCGGCTTCGTGATGATGGGGATCCAGTCGTTGTCTCCCTTACGCGCTTTAAGCCGGTACATGCAGAAGCACCCAGGAAGACAGGTGACACCACCGAAGACCGATTCAAACCCTTTTCCCAAGTGATGCGAGATGTAGTATTCAAACACCTGGATAGCCGTAACCCATGAGTCACGTTTGTTTGCGATTCTAGTTTCTCCACACAGCCCCATGATTAAAGGGTCGTTCTGAACACAGTTCAATAGAAGCTGCAAGGAGTCCGGATAAACCTTGGTATCAGCGTCTACCTACAAGGAGGTGTCAGAGCGGGGAAAGCTGCACCGACGAATGCCAATATGATATTTACCATTAATACCACCTCGAAGTAGTCGGGGGTTACTCCCATCAGATGATTGATCTTCCGAAACAGGTCGAAGTCAAGAGGAGTCATTCGGTCGTTGTAGGTGACTCGACTGAAGAAGTTTATCAGGATAATCTGAGAGTCTCGTTTGCCTCGATTCCCCGGCTTTGGCTGATCCTGCTCCTCTGGGTTTCCACACTTGACTACGACCACGGTGGGAACACGGTGTCCCTGATGATCTATGGAATGAATTGTGTTTGGTTAGACAACTGTCGAGCTGGGCCATGGCGTGAGCGTGTACATACTGAAGTGGCCGGCATACACCTTGGCCATGTTGTGTCTTTTTGATCCGGCAGCGACGGCAGCATAACTTTGCGGCTCCGGGTTAGAGAAGGCAGGGTCGATGTCTATCAGATCAACACAGATGTCCGGGGTGCTTTTATCGTTTCCACTACCGGTAATGATCCCGTCTGCAATGATGAAGAGAAGCTTGTGCCTGTCGCTGTAGTCGGTAACCGCCAGGCTCTCGATGGTGCATCGAAGCGAGCTCTCTCCCTCGGAGTAGCAGGTTACCAAGAGAACGGTGAACAGATCGTTCGTTTCGACCAGCGTTTGTCCCGAGGCCATTGAGGTGCTCGAGGAGTTATTTGAGTGGATCCATGGGGTGCTCTGAGAGATTTTCAGCGGCTTTGGCGCTGACTTTGATGGCGGTTTAGCCAGATCGAAGGACAGGAACCAGTCGAAGATGACCGCCATGATGAATCGACTGAGGACCACCCCCAAGATGATCACCATCGACACAATGAAAAACAGTTTCACACCGAAGCACCCGGGTGTGGCTTTGCTAAGATAGCCGGCGAAGTATTTCCTCTGCATGCACTTTATGGAGGATTGCAGCGCCGGTCTACGGATAAATATCCTGGTGGCGTCCACAACTCCTTGGTAGATAGACTCGCGAATAGCTTCATCGATTGGATCGCCTGGTATGGATGTGGGATACGCCTTGAGGTATGGATTAAAGTTCAGGACGTTCCCGTCGATCACGACGAAATTCTCCGGAACGTCGTCCCAATCGTAGCCCACCTTCTTACCAGTACTGACGATCCCGTACTTCTCAATGGCTTCTTCGATCGGGGGGAACTGGCACCCCTTGTATTGCTCGTGCGGAGCGCACGGGTCAAAACTGAACGCAGTATAGTTCGAGAGCTTTGGGTCTTGACAGGCTGCTGCAAACTTGCTGGACCTGTCGAAGAGGCTGCTTATGTCTGTGCCTGGCGGGATGGCCTCCAGATTCACTTTAGGGAGGGACTTCGTATCTTGCAAGGAATACATGATGCCCCCAATTCCAACCATCCCTTGAAGTTGACAATTTAGCTTTCCAACAGTCCAAATGTAGTTAACGGACGAAGGCTCATACCTGGTGCACTAGAATGTATCTGGCTGAAGTTTCTTAGATCCGCCAGCGTGCTTTTAGGACAGAATACAAACGGCAGCCCTATGGTCAGGAAAGCAACTATAGAGCATACACCAGCTATCACCATACAAAGGGCCACCTTCTCTCTCCAGGCTTGACGCATTGCCTTTTCCTCCATCCCTGCAAATCTGGCCAACAGGAAGCCTGGTGCCCACAAAGTAACAACATTGGAAAAGACCACCCACGGGTCAAGGGATTTTCGAGTCTGGTCGCCGCTTACCATAGGCGCTGGTGCCTGGTTACGGTCGGGACGGGTTAGGGTCTTCTTCCGGTGCAAGCCAGCACCGGAATGTATAGAAGCGTCTGGCATCTTGCGCAGATGGATACCGCTTTCGTTCTTGGATCTGTTCCGTAGCTCTATATCACTGGGTTAGCAAATCGGAACGTTTTACAGTAGCGCCGGGGTTCCTTTATCGAACGCTATATATGGGCGGGTGTGTACAAATGACAATGTGGTTGGATATAAGTGATGAAATTCTATCGTGGACGCGAACAGGTTGGCGTCCATATAACTTTGGCTATAAAATGCCCAGAGAGAAAATTCGAAGCTTCCAAAGTTTGAGGAGCTGCCCAGGATGCAAGTTGGTATATAAAGAAAACACAGAGGCCATGACATACTCCGAAGTAGCCCACATATCACAAACAAACATGTAACTAACACCAGGCGTTCTTAGCTTTCAAGTGAATCCTCTACTTTGTCCGATCCCCTTGCCCAATTAATTCCCCTCAGTCATTTGATTCCGAAATGCAGGGAAGTTGTGACTCTTCACGCGCTGATATAACATACTCTGCATCACTCCAGTATTTCTCCTATAACCCACTCACATCGGCCCATATCAGATCCCTCTGTTTAGTGTGGACCTTATAACCATGATTCAAATGCTCATTTACAGCATCGGACTCGTGCACTGCCCACTAATCAAGTTAGATGGCCAGGATCCGGTGAGACTGGCTGTGACATAGTGTGATGAGTTTCTCAAACAAAGTTTCCGCTTTAATGGCACCTAACCATCGTAATATCATGCTCCTGAACACAGCGCACTCCCTCCAATGAGAGGGAACCATTTGCTCAGATGCCGTGCCGCATCCAACTAGATGAACTCATCTTCCAGGCAGTGTGGGCCAACCTATCCGCGGCTGCCGACGATGCTTTGGATAGTGGATCTGTCCTGGCCAATTGTGGGCTGCATTCCAGGCCTCACCACAATGCATGCAAACTCCTCCAACCACAGCACAGCAACGGGCTCGCATTGGCATGACCTCAGTTGGGAGTTTATTCGTTACCAGAAAGTCGTCTTTTGAGTGGAGTCTGAGACCGGGTTGGAAGGGTTGGGTTAAGGATATGTAATATACGGAGATTAAAGTCGAGTGAATTATATATTGTTATATATGTTAATCAAGACAAAGAGAAAATTGCCAACAATCTGTGGAGGCTCGTCCATCTTGTTGACGCATATATGGAGTCTTGAACGCGGTGTCGCGATCCTAGACAACAAGCGCTTCGGTGCGAGCGGCTATTGGGAGAGCCCAACCACCAACTGCTGAACGTATCTTGCGGGGATCATACCAACATTGCCCTGGTACTGGGCCTTCCACCAGTTCACATCCGTTTTCTCTAGGATATCTACAACCGAATCGGCCTTAATGGTCAACTCGTCGCTTTGCCGCTCCTCGTAATCATACAGCACCCTCGCCAGGAACGGGACCTGATCAGGAATCTCTTCCACGCAGACGTAGTTTTTGGGGAACCACCCTTCTTGGACTCCGTATTCCGGCTTTCCGTACCACCATTCTTCGGACTCAAAGGTGGGGTCGACAATGATGTACACGTCTTGATCGAAACCGAGGTACTCCTTCCCTGGTGCCGTGTACGGGTACAATGTTTTCACCGAAAACGGTGATTTCAGGTCACTCGCGTCCGAGGAACATGGGGATCCCATCTGCTTGGAGGTGGAACGCTGAGTGGTGAATTCCGGCTGTAAGTCGTGTGATGCGCATTGCTTTCCCCAGGCCTCGTACGTGTGGGGATGCTCAACATGAACAAAGTGGTTATTTACGGACCAGTCGGAGTTGGTGCTGTATCCGCTGTCCAGGATGTGTGGCTGGATAGCATAGGGATTTGCGTGAAGAGGACTTGAACGCCTCGGGCCTGGTTGAGCGTTGGACCTCTGCATGGTAGAAATCGAAGTTCTGGGAAAGTCAGTTGGGGAGGGGGGCGTGTGCGCCAGCCATAGCGGCTTAATCCCCGTCAAGCTAGGTGATATTGAGACAGGCAATGGGGGCAGCGAGGGTGGTGGATTTGGAGGTGGCATTGGCGAGTTACACATGCTCTGCTTGCCCCCGTAGATAGACTTGATTTCTTGCTTCTCATGCTCGGTCTTCTTGAGGGCCGTCTCTACTTGACATATGCGCTCCCGAAATTTCTTCTCAATAAGCTCTTTTTCCTGGCAAGCGGCATCAATCTTTTGTTTGGCTAGACGCTCGATAGCATATCTTTCATGCGTTGCTGCTTCGATCTTCTCTTGAGCAAGCTTCTCGATCACCTGAGTTTCTTCGGCCAGCCTTGCTCGGTTATTCCGATTGGCCTTTGAGGCAGTTTCCTCTCGTGCTGCCTCCATCTCGGCCCGAGCGTTCGCGATGGTGTTTTGCGCTTGGGTCAACGCCTGGAGCCTTATGCTTTCCCACTCGTCTTCTTGTCTACGGATGCGATTATCCATGTTGCTTTTCTCTTCTTTGAGCCGAGTGAAATCGTCACGGAGGCATCTTTCCCGTTCGACCAAACGCTTCTGCGCTTCCTCCAAAATCTTCATTTGCTTCTCTCTGTGTGACTTCTGGGTTTTTTGCACGGCACTGAGGTCGACACTGATCATCTCCTCGATGGGCGACAGCGGCTTCGCCCCCGCCTTTTCCGTCATGGTGACGCGACGCTGGAGATTTTTGAGCTCGGTCATGAATGCATCGAGAAATTCGTCTGTTCCATCCGCTGGCGACCCTTCTTTCCTCGACAGAAGATCGGAGTATAGATGAATATACTGCTCACTTCTTTCCAGTCTTTTGTTCATCCTCTGCACTTGGCGCTCGACCGAGTCGATCTCCTTGTCCGCCCTTCTCCTTTCGGAGTCCACTTTGACCTTCTTCGTCTCGAGCTCGGTCTGTACTGGAGCCGAAGCTGCTCTCAGCGCGGAGAGAGGGGTCACCAACTCATGCGTACTCTGGATCAGCCTGTCCGGTTGATTCTCACCGGTGACTCTCGCCCTGTTGGTGTGAAGAAGCGAGTACTTGGCATTGGCCAAAGTCTCGTTCAAATGCCGGGCCTTGGAAACAAGCTCGCCCATCTGGGTGGTCATCTCCCTAAAGGCAAGTTCCAGCTGGTAACGCTGCTCGGACAAATCGATCATATCTCCAGTAACTTTCTCAAAATCTATCTTGATGTCGGACTGAGATGCCTCCACGGAGTGGATTTCGTTCTGAAGGACCTGGATTTTGGCCTTTAATTGCTCGATCTCTTCCCACTCCCGATCTTCCTTGATTGGGTATTCCGGAAGTAAGTGGACGGTCAGGTGCTGGCTTTGGAGTGGTTGCCTCGATGCCACCATGCCATCGCTGTGGTTCGGCGGTAGAGGTGTATCGATGAAGCTGGCACGAAGCTCGGCAGTGCCACCGAGCTGAAGGTCCGGTGCGGGGTACAAAAGCTCTGCATTGGTGTCTTCTGTCAAAAATAGACTTGCGGTGCCGTCGGGTGGCTCTTTATTGGAAGCCAGTGGAGCTGTGGGAAACAAATTGTCTAGAAATTAGATGGATGAAAATGCATAGACATCAGGTCCAGTACGGATACCAACCCCCTGCTTTTTCCTGGCCTTCTATAGTATTGGCATCACGAAGATGCCCACCGCGTAGTGGGGACCTCCATTCGGAGGCCCCCTGGGCGCAGTCTTTGGAAGGGCTGGTATCCCTGACGCCCGTCGGGCTTGGTGCACTCTCATTATTGCTCAACAACTCCTGGTAAAGAATGGATGGAAGAGCGGTCGGAAGTTCTCCGGAGGACAGATATGTAGTAAGGAAGTATACAAAGAGCAAAAATTCTGGCAAACTAAGCGAGCCGCTGGAGCGTATGTCGCAAAGGGACCTATATCAACAACGGCCGGTTAGCAAGGAAGCTTGACAGGACGTTGCTATACCACGGACCATAGATGCGTGAACACCCTCGGTTTTAGGTTCAAGTAAGAAAATAGGTCACCGGCTGCCTTGACTTGAGAAAACAACCCGTCAGCACGAAGCCTTTAGAAAATGAAACCGACCATTGGTTGGGCTGGACTACCTGAAAGTTGGGAGTCAGGTCCGACGTTGTCGTTGTAGAGGGCACGGTATTTCTGGCTGGTTTTTTCGCTCAGAAGTGGAAAGCGTCCTAGGTGGAGAATAGGCAAACATTAGCCCATCTATCGCTGGGGGTGGGGCTGGACAAACCTCTCTTCGAGGTGAGAACGAAGGGCATACGTTGGAGTTCTACGGAGGTAAGGGCTTCGGGTACATCAGTGTGCGACGAGCCGGTTGCCGATGTTGAGATTGGGAAATCGCTGGAATAGTGCATGCTCGTGAAAGGGTACCCAACAAAACGGGAGGGTGGTTAGTGCGAAGCGGGTGGGGCTATTAAACTAGAGGGGAGAGGTCAATTAGGGAAGTAGTAAAGAAAAATATAGGGTAGCAGGGAATTGGGATGGATATGGAGTTGGAGTTGGGTTATGGGAATAGGTTGGTGGATATAGATAGGTGTGGAAGCGGGCTCCTAGCGCATCACAACATAGAACAATATTCCAAAACCAAAGAAGTCATTTACTCTGATCCAATGTGTTGGACGAGAAAAAGAGGAATAATTCACAATATCCTTAATGGGCTTCTGCACTTGATAAACCCTATTATCTCATAATAGTGTCATCGCAGCTTCCACTCTGGGATCTGCATATCAATTTGCGAAATTTCCTTCGAGATTGCCATTTCCATGGGGAGGGTGCCTAATGGCCAATGTTGGATGTAATACATCGGGTGGACAGATTCGATGGCAGTCATGTTACCAGTCCGACACAAAGAGGGATCCGATTTCTAGGCGGTTGGAGTCATGAGGGGCGTGGTGAGGTTTGCGCGACCTGGTGTCGCTCCAATCCAATAACCGCCACAGTTGGCAGTTTTCCGATGATTCGCTGTTGATGTCGGACAATGCAGCAAATGGATTTCGATCCTTCTATTTAGAATGCTGCTCCATTGAATACATTGCTTCATTTCCACCGGCCAATCAGCCCCGCCCAAACTTTAACTCCTTTTTACTGTAAACAGCTTCCACTTCCGCCTCCAAGGCCGCATTATGGCCATGTGCCATGGCAACTACGATGGTGGATTAAATGCACAGATTGTTGGCTCTTGCGCCTGATATCCGCGCCCTGTGATTGGCGGATCTCCATTCACCCACAGCCATCCCACCAAGCCAGCGCTCCTGGGAAACAGTGATGATTGATGTGGACGTTGCAAATCCCTGACCCGCAGTACATATCTTTCTTGCGTGGCAGATTCTGGGTCACAGCCGTTTCATGGGTGCTGAGAGAGGTTCGTCAGCACGGTGTGTAGATGGCTGATTGTGCCCTGGGCCCTGTACCAGTCCCTAAACTGTAGGTGCGAGACGGAGCTGCAAGCATGTCGATCTGGCGACCAGTGGGTGCGGCGCAGAAGATGCAGATGACATCATAAGCAGCACTCCATCGTTGCACAGCGTTTCTCGGAGAGCCGCCTTTTCCCTCCTCGTCCAATCAAGCGACACATGACGGTCAATGCTCTGTATGGTGGTAGCACAGAGCTGCTCAACAGATCTCCGTATATCCAAATATAGCCCGCCGCTATTTCCGTGGCCGATATTTCAAGATCCAGTCCCAGCTGCTCTGAACATTGGCCTTCGCATGACCCTCTGCATCAATGTGAGGTAATTCATTTACCGGTCCATGTCTGCAGCCGGTTGGGCCGACACTCTCCAAGCTACCCAAGGGCACAGTTCATCCTGGGCCCCTATTCCGCCCGCCTACTGGCGTTGTGGCTAATGGAATAGCCGTCCATTTACTCGCTGCCATGACGAAGTACGACATCTGGGTGCCATAAGTGGGGTTGGTGGTGGTTTCAACCTCAGCCTCGGTCCAATGGGGGTTGCATGCCTGTGAACATCCGACTACACAGCTCATTTCATCTAGAGGATGAGCTTCATTGCTCGGTTGTGGTGCTTGGATGATCGCATGCAGTTATCAGCACTGCACCAACAGCAACTCATTTCATATTGGGTGACAAGCGGCATGCATGCGTGCGACGAAAGCTCTTGGATCCCACTGGAAAGCCAACTACCAAATCGGGTTGATTGACTCTTATGAAGCCCATGAGGTCATAGGGAAAAGAATGGGTCGACGGAATACGACCACATCTCCCTTGTGTTGACAGGGCCGGGGAGCCTGGGAGTCAGAAACGAGAGTCGTTTCACTGAGACACCCGAACTCCTGTTCTATATGATTGCAAGCTGCTTCGGTCTCCGATATCTCTGGTGGGGATGCGGAGGAGGGATGGACTCTTAGGTGGGCTGTAGGGGCAGGGGAGTGTATACACCCCAGAATCAGTCTGATGTCCCTGGATCCACCTCCAGCCTTGCTGCGAGGTGGCCTCGTTCCAGAAACTCCCAGCTCTCGATGATATCTGCGCGTCCCTTTTGAAAGAACCGTGGCCAACCTCGGATTCATGAATGGGATTAATCCTGGGACGCACCGCACCGAATCCTCGATCTTCTCCCTTGAGCTGGATGCAGCATTCTATCTATTGCAGACCCGGGATTAACGCGATCGTGGTGTCGCGCAAGTGCATTCAAGCTACGATCCTCTGTCCTATGTGTTGCACCTGGAAATGCAATGGGCTGCGTCGCAGTATCTAGACGGAGCTCGACAAAGAATGCTGGGTGCTCAACGAGCCATACATGGCTCAGTCTACCGATGGGCTCCATGATTCAGTTTGCGGCCTGATGTTGCGTTCTAGGTAGGCTGAGGCATGATCGAGGCGAAGGTTTATCGACGGAATCGGGGACATCCCCGAGTGTTTCATCGAGGTTGGGCTTGGATTCCTACCCACCCCTGCCTTGGGGCACCCGGCTACTTGGCGTGGTTGATGTCAACCCAACTGTACGTAGTCTTAATGTGATCATGCCAGCATTAGCAATCTCCTGGAGAGATGCTTTCGACAGCTAAACGGTTTGGCAACGGGGGATTTCGGGCGCTGATCAGAGCTTGATCCATGGTGTTGGAAATCGCTTTTTCTAGTAACCCGCTGGATTTGGGCTATATAGCAACCCTTGTGCATCCGTAGGGTTAGGTGTCGAGCCACGCCTCCTTGGAAAAAAAATGATCCGTAGCTTGGGGATCTTCCTCTTCCTAGGGACACCTGATTGGCTTGTAGCACTGTCAATGACTTCACCAACACCAGATGTGATCGTTCGGCCATTTGGGCCCGTTCTGTACGTTTAGGATCCAGCTACACAGATATCGATGCGATTTGGATGGCCAGTGGGGTTTGTCTTGCGCTGCACCAGTCGCTCCAAGCTAACTCTTGCTGAAATCTAAGTTGGTTGTTATTCTTGTTGCTGACCCCAATCCTCCATTGGACGGTCAAGGCTGAGGTGGGTGGGTGGCAAAAAGCTTAAGATGGCGGGCACAAGGCCTGGGAAGGGCAAGGGGAAATCTGGTTATGGGAGTTGTTGGGTGGTAGAACTGTTTTTGGTTAGGGTTAGGGCTAGGGCTAGGGCTAGATTATGTGGATCTTCCACAATCCAAATCCAGTTGCCAACCTATGGTAGTGAAAGCCAATCTCCCCTCTGAAAATTCTGTGCGTTCTATGGATGTTTGAATATCTTTGGTCTCTTATCACAGCAGCGGATTGCTTGCAAATCTCTTTGATGTAATTTGTTGACTATAGAAAAAACCCATTTGCAGCACACTCTCCTTGTGATATTTACTTGGTTTCAAGACTTCTTGAATATTGACCATTTTACCACAGGTGATCCCTATGAGAAATCTCAAACTTGGAACTCCTCTGATATTCAGCTGGTATTCTGCTTGTATTCTAGGTGTATTTTTCAATTTGGCCCCACATAACCAAAATACCTACCTGAGGCCCAGCTTTGCTCAAAGAGAACACCCTGGGAGTAGTAGTTTGGCTGGGAATGATTTGTGCTAGTGTAGTATGTGCTCCACTTGCTAGCAACAACAATGAAGCTGGGGCTTCACATGGTATGCAGCCGGTATTATGCCATTATCCTTCTGGTATTCTGTGTTGAAAAAGCGTATTTACACCGAAAGTATTCATATGCCTATGGACCATCTTTTGCATATTGCTAAGCTATCAAATACCAAGATTCAGCTTGAAAGATATCAACTTGCTAGCGGAGTAAGTCAAGATTGAATAGTTATCTAAATTTACAGCTTATCTGAATGCTTCAAACCTTACACATCACCACTTGGGGCCTTCAGCTAGCAATGTTTCCTATAAGCCTTGTAATGCTCCTCTGGAGATTCCATATATACATTAACTTCTGAAAAAGCTAGTGAACCCTATACAATTCTTCAGCCCTTTATATCTCTTCAAATACTACTCCAAGTTCTATCAAAGATTATGAGGCCCAAGATTGCTCTCTCTGACTGTATACTTGACCTTGGTTGAGTTTTTTTTGGATTTTCAGATTGATATTTTACTCATTTTATTCTTTGGGTATCATAGGAGCATTAACAGCAATTAGTTGTAGAATGCCAATCCTGTGATGGCCTTGGATGGGATGGTTGAAGTTATTTCTCATTTGGATACATGTGTTTTCTACATTCTGATATGCTTGAGTATTATTGGTATCATGATAATTGGCATGCCTCATCAATTGCACTGCCTCTGATGTGCCTAGGATTACATGTTATTATGCCTATTAGCCACACTATCAGCATTGCACTTTCAGACTTAATAGTTGTTCTATTTATGGTGCTACACATAGCCAGACAACCTAGAGTGCTGGATTTATTCAGCACCCCAGAGTACTCCATGGTACATGATACTTTGCATTACAATAGCTGAAAGATGAATTATTTTTTTTATACTCATTGTTGATTAATATTATTAAGACAGTATTGACTGATTTGATTAGCCCTTAATAGTGATCAGTTAGTATATCTATTGATGGATATGGTCAGTCTTTATAAGGATATTGAGTATTTGGCTTATAGTACCTTAACAGAAAAAATTAACACAGGGCCAGAAATATACCATCATAATATCAGCAGAGTGCTAAGTTTCTCTGAATTTACAACTCTCAATACCTCAAGTTCTAGCCATTTGGCAGAGAAGTCAACATACTTTCCAGCAGGTGACTAGGTCAGCTGGCACACATAACAAACTTGGCAATCTGCTATCTACTACTTCACAAAAGTGCATCTGAAGATTGGACAGGAAAACCCCAGCCAAGTGCCAGCATAATATCAATAGTGTACCAGCGGATTCACAGTAAAGTTCTAAGTTGGCAATTTCTCATAGAGCAACTTTTGCCTATATATGACCTCTATTACAGCTAATTTTGGCTGTTGATTGGTTTGTTGTCATTTTGCATATATCCAGATCCCAGGTAATCAATCTGCTCACACACTCTTACATACTAATTGGCAATATCCTCTTTTTGTACTCCTTACCTATTAACTTCACTGGTGCACATATGTTTGCTGCATACAGATTAGCTTACAGCCATTGACAAACTATGTATTCCTTTACTTTTGCTCATACTGGCCTATTTGGGCCCCATCACCCTGTATTGGTGTTGATTCAATTTCTATACATTATCAATATTGCTATAAGCATTTGCCATTTTACAGATTGTTAATCTTAACTTTCCTGCACCACTTCAATGGGACAAGCTGCACATTATCCACCTTTTTGCTCAATACTACAATTGATCCTGATCTACAATTGGCAATGGATGCTGGCAAAATTTAAGTTCATTCTCATTGTTACTTCTCTAGAGGTAATTCAGCAACATCTTGGCATTCCTGCACCTATAGGCATTTGGACAACTGTAAGGCTTCTTGAAATGGCTCAAGAGGTGCATATAGCCAGACATATATAGATCTAGGGGATGTACTCCATAGCTCACAAAGATATTTATTATCTAGACATCAACATTGAGAATTGTTGTGTTGTATTGTGATTAGTTTGGGGCTTCTACAATGCCAAGGCTAATCAACAATATACAACAACTTCCAGTTTGCTAATACTGAAATAGTTTATTGGGAGTTTGATATACCAATAGAAGATATAGCTTTCACTAATATCCTCAATCTTAGGCTCAAAATATACTGTAGGCAGTGTTTCTCACTTCCTCAGCAGTATTCTGACCCTCTGCCAGCTAATGGGCTTATTTACTTTTATAGCAACATTTCCTTATCTGGAGGTCACTTTCCTGTCTGAGAAAATATTCCCTAATATTGTAATTCTGAGCTCCCCTTTAACCTAAAGGGGTGTGTTGTAGAAGTCTCCAAAGTGGACTTTACACTAAGGAGGTGCCTAAAGGGGCTTCTTTAGAGTAAAGGGGTTTCTTTAGAGTAAAGGGGTTTCTTAAAGGGGTATCTAAGGGGGTCTTTAGACTAAAGGGGGGTCTTTGGAGTAAAGGGGTTTTTTAGAGGGGACTTTTCCAACAGAAAGGTAGTAGTTTCTTGTAGAACTTAGATTGGATTCTTGTGAGCTTTGCAGTCTCCTTACTGATGCAGTACCAATCAAAGTCAGAATACTCAACAGTGCAAGTGATGCAGGGGAAGTCTTATAACCTTTAAACTTGTAATTGTAGTTCATCAGGTCCTTTGTGATTGGCTCCTGGTATGTGTTGCAGCATAAAGTCAAAGATCTGAATGTATGATATCCACCATGCTAGAATAGGATCAGGCAAAAGCTCTAACTTATTCAACATTCCCAATAATGGCTTGGCATCAACCTCCAGCATGAAGTGTACTCCTGATAAGTATGACTTTAGCTTTTTGAGTACATAGAGTACTCCCAGTGCTTCTTTCTTGATAAATGGATAGTTGAGCTCATCTCCTTTGAATAGTCTACTAAGATATTTGCAAGGTTATCAATGATGATCTTTTGAAACTTGAATCATGATTCCACCAACCCCAATTCCAGAGCTATCAACTGATACAGTTATTGGTTGTGAATAAATAACAATGTAATCTATAGCTGCTAAGACAGGTGGCTTTGATAATGACTCAAGAAATGTCAATATAGCATTTGCCTGTTCTTCATGCCACTCAAATTTCTGTTTTTCTATAATAGTTGAGTTAGTGGCTAAGCAATTTGAGCATAGTTCTTGGTCCAGATTCTGAATAGACCAGTAGGTCCTAATAGTTGTCTGACTTGATGAATATTGCATGGTGTCTTCCAATTTAGTGCTGATGAAAATCTTGCTGGATCATGCAATCTCCCTTTTTCTGAAACAAGTTCACCTAGAATGATTTCTTTGTGGTGCCAAACTAGCTGTTAAGATCACATGACATCCCTGGCCTCCAATTATCAACCCAAATCAAGTCAGCAAAGGAATCCAAGTTCCTTCTAGAAGGTTCTACTACATTCTAGCAACTTCTTGAAAGCTCCAAGTCAATGTTAAACAATGGAATATTCTATGGAAGCTTCCCATTGGAGTTTATGTAGTCCCATACTCTATATGGTAATTACATGTTGTATGACCTGGTTACACAATAAGCCAGCCCCTGACATATCTCCATGTGATATTTTAGTTTGCTCTTTAGTATATCTCTATCTTGGCAAACTTACTGTGCCTCACCCCTGAGCCCCATTGGTATAAGCAATATCTCTTGGCATCCATATTGCCAAAGAACATATATAATCCTATCCCCCCTTATGTATTCCTCAGTCTGATAAGCACAGGTCTTGAATAAACAGCCTTGCCTTGTTGATCCACACCTAAGTCCTTTCCTGATCCTGCCTTGCCTAGCCCTACTCTCCTGCCTTGTGTCTATTCATGACACTTGCATTTGGCTCCAGATACAGTCAGACCAGAAGCTTGAAGTTTCTTCATGACCCTTTCAACAGTGCATATGTGATCATAAGCATATCTTCTGACTTGCGGTAAGACATGTGATGTATCTTTTTCTCTAGACTTATTCATAACTGCAATGTCATCAAGAAATGGTCAACATATCTCAGGGAAACAGTCATCCAAAACTCAAATCACTGCACATTGATAATTTTGCACAGAGTTAGCTCATCCTTGAGGAATTCTTGTCATTCCTAGGAGTCCTGTTGGTGTATCCATAGCAGTGAAATCTCTTGAGTCAGGATCCAGAAGTATTTGGTCATATCCTAAATAAAGGTCCAATGTTGTAATCAGAAGATACCCAGTAAATGACCCAATATACTCATGTCATATGGGTGGTTGCATATCATCCTTGATGGTGACCTTATTCAAATGCTCTATATCTTGAATAAACCGTAGACTTCTATTTTTCTTCAACAGTGTAAATCAGGGATTGCAATAAGGTCCATAGCTATACTCAATGGCTTGACTTTGAAATCTTGATTGTAGCATTTCAATGCTTTATTCAGTAATCTTGAGGGAGCAGGCTATGATCTCAATGCTCATAGTGTATGTTCAATGGTATGGATATTAACCAGAGGAGATAGCTCTGTGGATCAACATCCTGTATGTGAATCATTAGATGCAAAGACACTGTCATAGCATTGTAGCAAAGTCAAAAAGAAAATTTTCTCCTTGGTAGTAAGAGTAGTCCCAATAGCTAACTCCTGGAACTTCTCTTCTGTGAGTTTGATTTTTTCATATATGTTAAACGGCTCCATTTGAGGATTGTTGCGGATAGATGGTGAGATTCCAGTAGATACTGGCTTTGCTTTCAAAGCAACTGGCTTGTACTTGGTATATGTCTTACTTCTTGTTGAGGGTATGAAGTTTTGATTATAAAACAAAATATCCTTAAGAACCTGAATATTTTGTACTGGAAATGAGTCTGCATTTCTTGGATTGTTCTCTTGTGCTGCACAAAAGGTTGTCCTTCTTTTTCAATTGTCAGATGTGTTTGTCAGCCATAAGCTTCCATCAGGTCTGTTATCAGCTTGTGAAAGAGATTTTCTCTCATATGGTTGTCCCAACAATACCTCAAAAGTGGGTCCATTGGCAACAATGCAAAAGGGAGAAGTAGCCCTGATTCCTCCAATTTCAATTGACATATAGTGACCAAGTCCATGCATTGTCTCTGTTGCACCTGTAGCAGTTCTCATATTCCAGTCAACTTCTGTCAATGGCAATTTGATTTTTTCAAAAGTCATGGCGGTGAGGGCATTGAGTTCTGATCCTGAATCAAAAGCGTGTTCCACTTCAACGTTGTTGATTGTAGCAGCATAGCATCCTGTTGTTATAGAGTAAAATGCTTTTTCAACCTCAAAATGTAGCTGCTCACTTGATAATGTTCTTAAAGATTGCACTTGATAAATCATGATGATATCCTTATTTATAGGTTTAATCATTTCAGGCAGTAGCTGATTGAGATTGTTGATATCAGTGAACATTTCTTGATTTGTAAGTTGTGGAAATGGAGATTTCCAGAATTTGTCAGTCACTGTTTGTGTAATTGTAGCAGTGTCATACTTGGATTGAGATTGCAAGTGTTCTTTTTGGATTTTTGATGCTTCTGGCTGTACTGGTATTGCAACAACTGGCTGATTTCTTTTGTGGGTACACACTTTTTTAGGATTGCTCTCTGTAGAGACATATTTTCTCTTGTCAATAAGGCAATTAAATTCTTCAACTTCCTCTTTTTCCATTAGATATTCTTGGACCTGTCCCAATGGGTCTGATGTTGTGAGTACATAATTGACTTGTTCTATTGGATAGTGTCATGTTGAACCATGAGTGCCAAATGAAGCCATAGTGTGCCAAAGAGGCCAAGTGAGCCTATACTTGGCCGCAAAGTTTGAAACATAGCTCTGCATCTGTATGCCAAGCAGCCCTTGTGTATCACCCATTGTGCTGGAGAAAATCTATTTTTTGACCTTTTTTTTTGGGTCAATGTTGTGCAGGATGTGTAATAGCACAAAAAGATTGAAGACATGCATCTGGTACTCAATACCCATGGCACTCTGAATCCAGCTCCTGTAGCTTGTATCATGCTACAAAAAAGCATGACACTATCATGGTCCACTGGTACTATCCGGTACTATATTTAAATATTAGCCCTGAAGTAAAACCTACACAAAGCACATTTAGTGCCTGATAGTACCAGTGGACCAAGATAGTGCCATGCATTTTTGTGACATGATACATGCCACAGGTGCTAGATTTACAGTGCTATGGGTATTGAGTATCAGATGCATGTCTTCAGTCCTTCTGTGCTCTCACACATCCTGAACATTGTTGATCCAAAAAAAAAGGTCAAAAAATGGATTTTCTCCAGCACAATGAGTGAAACACAGGGGCTGCTTTGCATGAAGATGCAGAGCTATGTTTCACTCTCTGTGGCCAAGTTTAGGCTCACTTGGCCTCCCTGGCACACTATGACATCACTTGGCACTCATGGCTCAATGTGGCATTATCTAACAGAACAAGTCTAATGCTCATTTCTTGGAGTTTCTGCAGTCTTTTGAATTTGTATGAAATTTGATGTTGTAGTGCTTTTACTTGATTCTTCATGAGCAAATACATAGGACTGCATTCCACCATAACCTCTGTTCATAGGTAAAGAGCTTCCAGCAATATCACGGATCCTCCCATAGCAATCAATCATAACTTTATGACTGTCAATATCAATATTCAATATTTGACAACCATAACAGCTATATTCAGCTAATTCACAGTACACTCAACATTTAGTTTGTTGTGGATAATTACTGGTTGTTTTGGGATTCTCTGATCTTAGTTTGCTGATGCTTGATGATGATACACTTTGAGAGTCCAACTTAAGCATCAGTTTTCCTAATGCATCAGTTCATTAACCTGATCACTTTGTGGGTTATTTGTTTAATGAAGCTTTTATTCAGCCAGAGTGGAAATCCTCATTTGAATACCAATGGAATCCGTTAATTGTCTCCCTGATTGATAGTTTAACACCATTTGTTTAACATTGTTGTAGGAGCTTGTAGCCTGAACTTGGTGGCTGATGGCATTACATATCTCAAGAGGCTTATTCATCCAAAAATAGTGTCTTTGATAAAATCTTGGAATTCCATTAGCCGCTTTAGCATGCCTTGCTTTTTACTCAAACTTTTGAATGTACTTTTGCAAGGATTGGGTCTTGTTGTAAGGCATTTCTAGCTCATTTAGTGTAACAAACTGTGCTTCCTTTTGGTACTCAGCCAAAATGCTTGTTCAGAAGTGCCCAGTTATTTTCAGCACCAACAGATATCTTAAATGGATCCAAGCTTTGTAAGAATCTTGATACTTCAACTTCACAGAGAAAGGGAAACAGCTGGATTTTGCTCTTGTGTGATAGCTCAAATGCTGCAGCCATATTGTCAAGCTCTTCTAGAAGCTCAGTAACATTCTCTCCTGAGAATCCTACTGGAATAGCCCCTTTAGATGTGACAATTAACTCTGGGAGTGGTGTATTGGTCATGCTTGTAATGTTTCTTGATGCTTGCATATTGAAAGGTCAACCTACCCAGGTCCTCCATCAAATTCTTGTTGTGTTGTATTAAGTTTTGTATAGGGCTTGCTTTACAATGTAGAGGCTAGTCAACAACATACAACAACTTCAAGTTTGCTAATACCAAGATTGATTATTGGTAGCTTGATATACCAATAGAAGATATAACTTTCACTAATATCCTCAATCTTAGGCTCAAAATACATCATAGGCAGTGCTTCTCACTTCTACAGCAGTATTTTGACCTTCTGTTGACTATTGAGCTTATTTACTTTTACAGTAACTTTTCCTTATTTGGTAGTCACTTTCCTTTCTGAGAAAATAATTCCTAATATTGTAATTCTGAACTCCCCTTTAACCTAAAGGTGTGTGGTGTAGAAGTCTCTAAAGCAGTCTTTAGACTTGAAGGGGTGTCTAAAGAGGTGTCTTTAGAGTAAAGGGGCTTCTTGTAGTGGTCTCCAAGTTGGACTATACAGTCAAGGGGTGCCTAAAGGGGCTTCTTTAGAGTAAAGGGATTTCTTTAAGGGGTCTCTAGAGAGGTCTTTAGACTAAAGGGTTGTCTTAAGGGGCATCCTTAGAGTAGAGGGGCTTCTTAGAGAGGACTTTTCTGACAGAAAAGTGGTAGTTTTCTGGTAGAACTTAGATAGGATTTTTGTGAGCTTTGCAGTCACTTTACTGATGTAGTACCAATTAAAGTCAGAATACACAACAGTGCAAGTGATGCAGGGGAAGTCTTACAACCTTTAAACTTGTAATTGTAGTGTGCAGATTCTGGAAAGAGAGGCTCTTCTTTATTCTTCAGCTTGGGAAGTCATATATATGAAATTTCTGAAGGATCAAAGTTCTTGGGCAATTGCACAAGCAATACATGTGATACAAAGCCAAAATGTTACAGTGGTGAAGATCAAACATAGGCGCAGCACCTGCAAAAATATCACATGGTTTGATTGGCTGATTCAAAAGTAACACAAGATCAAAGTACCATAGTACTACTAGCAATAGAAGCCTAGCATGTGATGACCATATGACATCCCTGGCCTCCAATTATCTGTTGTAAGAGTCTTGGAGATATTGGAAGTGATTGGGAGAACAAGTAGATTATGTGGTTTTCACTTAATGATTTATTGAATGTAAAAGTAGTATTTATACATTTACCTGGTCTTGGCATTACAAACATGTAGAATAGGTTAAGAAAGGTCCCAAGAACATGTGTGCAAAGTTTGGGGCTGTTTGGACAACTTTGAGAATTTTCATGTTCTGGGTATCTGGTATTTTGGCAAAAGTATTCTAAGTAAATCCCCACAAGGAATTTTGGTCAGTATTTTCTAGGATTTGAAGGTGATGATCTAAGCAACTAAGTTAGGTGAATATTTAGGTGGAAACACAAATTTTTACAACACTCCCACTCAGTTAAATGTTCATACTGACTATTCCTAATTTTGACCTAAGATATTCAAACTTGTCTCTAGCTAATGGTTTGGTAAATATGTCTGCAATCATTGCATCTATAGGACAGTAAACTAAGCTAACCAAGTTATTCTCTATAGCCTCACATATGAAATGATGTCTAATATCTATGTGCTTGGTTCTAGCATGAAAAGTTGGATCTCTACCTGATTGTATACATTCTTGATTATCCTGAAATAAAGTAATAGGCGTTTTTTGACATAGGCCTAAATCTGTAAAAAGTTTTCTTAACCACATTGCTTCTTTTGTAGCTTCACAGGCTGCTATATACTCTGCCTCTGTGGTGGAAAGTGCTACAGTTGGTTGCTTTCTTGAGTTCCATGAAACTGCTCCTTTACAGTAAAGAAAGGTGTATCCTGTGGTGGATCTTCTGTCTTCTAAATTTTGTCCCCAATCAGCATCAGAGTATCCTACAAGATCCTGTTCTGAATCATTACAAGTGTATCTTAAGCAGATATCAGCAGTTCCTTTTAGGTATCTAATGATCCGCTTAACTGCTGCAATATGATCAGATCCATAGTTCTGATTATTTTGGCTGACAACTCCCACTGAATATGAGATATCTGGACATGTTCCAAGTATGATATACACCAGACTGCCACCATAGATTGATAAGGAAAGTCAGGGCTTTCAGATGGCACCAAGCTCTCTTGATTTGGTGAGTTTTGACCAAGTTAAGGTTTTTCGCCATTGGGGTAACTGCCAGTTTACAGTCTTCCATTTGGTACTTCTTTAGTATATCTTGAATACACTTGGATTGGCATAGGGTGATAGTCTGGGTACATCTGTCTATGGAGAATTTAATCCCTAAGTAGTAATTAAGTCCTCCCAGATCAGACATCTTGAACTCCTTAGATAGGCTGGATTTAGTCTCTTTCAATGTTTCTAGGTTATTGTTGGCTATAATAAGATCATCCACATATAGAGCTAATAGAACTTGATTTGCTCTATCTGGCTTATAGTATGTACTATAGTCAGCATTACTCCTTTTGAAACTCAAAGATTCCAAATAAGAATCTATCTTGCAATTTTACGCACTTGGTGATTGTTTGAGACCATGTAGTGACTTTTTAAGCTTCCAGACCAAATGGGGGTTATCTTGGTCAACAAACCCATCAGGCTGGTCCATATACATGTCCTCATCAAGTTCTCCATTCAAATATGCAGTTTTTACTTCCATTTGATGAATAAAAAACATATATTTGGCTGCAATAGCCAATATTAATCTGACGGAATTAAACTTGGCTACCAGTGCAAAGGTCTCAGTATAGTCAAGTCCTTTTGTTTGAGAGTACCTATGTCTACAAGTCTTGCTTTGTATCTTGCAACTGTACTATCAGCCTGGTATTTGGTCTTGAAGACCCATCTGCATCCAATTGATTTTTGGTTGATTGGTTCACCACACTCAACTGATGATAATGAGATGATGAGTTTCTTGAAAACAAGACAAGTCTTGGATTCTCATACAGACATATGACATAAAGTAATCATCAACAAATCAAGGAATATCTTGCATCACTCAAAGTTCCTGCTGATACTCCCACAAATCAACATACAATTCTAAAAAGAAGGCTTTGAAGTTTATACTGCATAATGGCACACTTTTCAGAAAATGCAAACATGGAGTTCCTTGAGAGTATATACATGACAAGTATGATCAAGGAAAGATCATCCAGGAATTGCATGAATCTGAATCAGGAGATCATAAGTGAATTACATCAACATATGCAAAAATCTCTGTACAGTATTTTTGGCCAATGCTATACACCAACACAAAAGAATATGTGAAATCATGTATTCCATGTCAAAAAAGTGACAGCCAAAAGATGCATGAGCCACTTCACAGTAAATACACATCTTATGCTTGGCAAATTTCACATGTAGATATTATATATTTACCAGGGAAACTGCAGGGTATAAGTATGTAGTGGACTGTTGTAATAGCTTTACCAGTTGAATAGAGGCTACTATGCTGAAACAAGCCAATGCAAAAGCAGTAGCAAGATTTCTTAAAAAAGATGTGTATCTCAGACATGGTTCAGTTGGTACCCATATTGCAGATAATGGAGAATGTGGATCTTATGCAACACAAGCCCTAGCAATGAAGCATGGATTCATTAATGCTTTGGTACAAGCTGGCAGCATACTTGCTAATATAGGTGGTGCTAATGTTATGACAGCTACTTGCTGGTCTTCAAATAAGGGCACCACATTTGCCACATTCTCATCTGTCTGTGCATAACAGTCAGCTTGTGGCTTGGCAGAGGCTCTTGGTTGCCTACTTGACTGAGAGCCTGAGAAGTCTGCATTATTACCTTCAGTAGGCACACTGTAAACATGGCCTTTTTAGATGTAGCTCTGCTAGTTGTACTATATATCAAAGCAAGCTATTGTCCAACCACTGTTCTGCTGCTGTCAGCAGTGCAGTTTGGTTGGGAACCAGACAACATTGCTCTAGTTGTTGGCAGCATATATATGGAAGTGAGTTAAACCAATGGGGAAATAGTGCTACATACACATGTGTATGTTGTGCCACAACTTTACTTATAATGCTTATTATGGCAGGTCATCATTAAATATTGCATTCATGTAGGTGCAATGTATCAAATACATGTCTGTCTTAAATTCAAATGAGTATTGACCAAAAGTAATATTATAGCAGTATGTTCTTGAAGGTCAAACTGCTTGCCCCATGGACAAGACTATAATGAATCAATGCCATAAGAGAGTGGAAAAATATCAGGTGGCTATTGTAGTAAGCCTCTCAGCCATGAACCACATATACAGCATAGGAAGTATTACAAAGATCATGACCAGTGTTTTGCCACAAAAGTCATATTTGACCATTCAATAGTCCCTACTGTACCAACAACATATTGCTGGCTGGTTGATATTTATATACTAGACTTGTTCTGTTGGATAGTGCCACATTGAGCCATGAGTGCCAAATGATGCCATAGTGTGCCAGAGAGGCCAAGTGAGCCTCTACCTGGCCACAGAGTGTGAAACGTAGCTCTGCATCTTCATGCAAAGCAGCCCCTGTGTTTCACCCATTGTGTTGGAGAAAATCCATTTATTGACCTTTTTTTTTGGATCAATGTTGTGCAGGATGTGTTAGAGCACAAGCAGATTGAAGATGGGCATCTGGTACTCAATATGTATGGCACTCTGAATCTAGCTCCTGTAGCTTGTATCATGTCACAAAAATGAATGGCACTATCCTAGTCCGCTGGTACTGTCTGGCACTATAAGTGCTTTGTATAGATCTTACTTTAGGGCTAATATTTAAATATAGTGCCAGATAGTACCAGTTGACCAAGATAGTGCCATTCATTTTTGTGACATGATACAAGCTACAGGAGCTAGATTCAGAGTGTCATGAGTATTGAGTACCAGATGCATATCTTCAGTTCTCCTGTGCTCTTACAAATCCTGAGCTACATTAATCCACAAAAAAGGTCAAAATATGGATTTTCTCCTGCGCAATGGGTGAAACACAGGGGCTGCTTTACATGAAGATGCAGAGCTATGTTTCACACTCTGTGGCCAAGTATAGGCTCACTTGACCTCTCTGGCACACTATGGCATCATTTGGCACTCATGGCTCAATGTGGCACTATCCAACAGAACAAGTCTATTGGCACCTAATCATTTTGTTGCCATGCACAAACTAAGTCAGGTGAGTTTGTGTGGCCTGTAGACTCATCTCAGCCCTCTGAATATGGCATACAGAGTGATAGTACTGAAAAAGAATGCTTGCTGATGGATTGCAAGCCTATCTCTACTAACAGCAGCACCATGCATGAGCCCAGTCAAATCATAATATGCAAAGAGACAACACCTGTTGAAGCAAATGCCAAAGATACTTTATGGAGCCCAGTAGGCCCAGTGATGCATTTACTAGTGAATGATATAATGATGTGGCTAGAGAAGTGACATGTTTCCACTAATATTAGTAACTGGGGCTTTGAGGACTTATTACTACTGCTTGCCAAAATCACTCCAGGATGCAGCTTACAATGAAACATGGTACAAGTGGATAACTGTCATGCAACTGGCAACATATGACCCAGAGACTATCCTGATTCCAGCATGTGTTAACAGTTGCATGGCACTCACATTCATAAATGCTACCATTGCAATGTCTCCAAATTGCCAGGAATCCACCACCATTGGGGAAAGCATTGTTCACACTCTGGATATATTTCAGCAATACCCCATCTAAAGAAGCTTGTGCAGTCTAACAAATATTGAAAAGCTATAAAGTACCACACTCAGTATCAATCAAGCTCAAACATATCAGATACATTTGATGGCAAAAATTACAAACAGCTAAGAAGCAAGGGCTACTTTAAAGGTATGTATTACCATGCCTTTGCCTTGGCACTTGATGAATACTCATTAAACAAGTACTCTATCAGCAAATCCTGCAGACCACTAATTCTGATCAACCTGAATCTGCCACCTATCTTATAGTACCAGAGCATCAATCTGATTGTAGTGTCACTTGTTTCTGGGCCTAAGTCACTATCCAACCTGGATAGCTACCTGTTTCCATTGCTGGATGAACTTTGTACACTTTCCAGCAGGACAACAGTAACTGGCTGTCATGTGAAAGCACATATTACCATCTGCAATGGAAATACTCCAGCCATCAGCAAGATAGCTGGCATTTCTGGGCACAATGCATGATATTGCTGTCAAATGTGTGAGATCCAGGGTACCTACTCTATAGCTCACACACATTATTATTATCCAAGCAACAAAACTAAGTACATCATTGTTCCACAGAGAGAACATGCAGAAGTCAGCATACAGATGCAGCAAAGTTGGCAAGCTATTAGGCATTGGCTGGAATATGTTATTAATTAGAAACCAGTGATACCTAAGATTAAGAGTACCTGTTGGAGCAAAAGCTCTCCACTAGGAACAATGCATCTGGGATTTGAGCAACTATGCTACAAGCATAGAGCTGAGCACATAGATCTCTACTGCTACTATATTCATTCTCTACTTCATCTTGCTTAGTGTGTGGAGAGCATTGGGACTTACTTCACCTTTTGGATGATGCTCATTGAGCAGATATGTGGGGACATAGAAACAACAGTCAAGTTGCAGGTACTGCCATATCCTAATCTTATCATGTATATTACCTTAAAGTGTCTCATGGATGTGATGAGCTGGCATATGAAGGACAGCCTGGAACAGTTGGGAAATGCTGAGGACAGGTGTGCAAATGGAGATCCCTAAGCCTTTGGCAGTAAGAAGCCAAGGAGCTCTAATGAGTGGGCAATCAGGTATGTATTGCAAAGTTGGGATAGGTGCAACAAGCAACTCATTTTAATAGGACAATTTTACCAAAGTATGCTGGAGACCATAGTTTTTTGGATTCAAATTATATGTGAGATATCCAGGGTTGCAGTGGATAAGTAAATAAAGTAGGGCAATTCTGCAAATGTAATATGAATGGCACAGGGGGGGTAGAAAAAGAAATTACCATTTAGTAAGTTGGTACTGCTGCATTATACAGCTCTTGCTGTATGCTGCTGAACTGCTATTATAGTGCCAGCAATGGTTTGCCATGATGCTGTCATAACACCATCACATTTCTTGCAATATAGGATAATTGGGTATATTTGCTGGTTAGATCTGCTCAAATAAGTATAGCACACTTCATGAACATTAAAATACCATGCAATTCTTGTCAAAAGACTGCTGAAACACTGTCAAGTTTCTGAAATATTTTGGCAGTAAAATCAGCAAAATATTCCTGCAATCCCATCACAAAATTGTGTCAAGAGTGAATAATATCAAGTTGCTGGCATTATGACAGACTATTTGCAGAATCCTGACAGCTGATCCAGATCAGATGCACTTGTAAGACACAATTGTTTTTCATTGCAATAACTTGAAATGTCCCAGGTACTACTGGTCATGAGCATATGGCTAATGTTCTCTCTATGGTAAGATGATGTTGTTAGAGTTTGCAAATTATGGAGCAAATCCCCTGAATCACACACATTTGACATCAAGACCATCCATTATGCCCAGAAAAACCAGGTGTATTGTTGATGGCTGGGTTATCTCCAATCTGATCATGATATGCACTTTGGTATTATGACCACTTAATATTATCTTGCTGAAAACAATGCAAAACTCATCTAGCAATGGAGACAGGTATCTATTTAGGATGGATGGTAATATAGGCCCTGATATCATTAAGACTATCAACAAATTTCTGCTCTATAGCATAAGATTGGCTGCAAATTAAGGTTGCTAGGAGTTAATGGCCAGTGAAATTAGCTGGTAGAGTACTTGCTTAATCAGAATCCATGAGATGCCAAGGTAAAGAGATGATCATATAAGCCTTCAAGGTGGCTTTAGCTTTTTAGTTGCTATCCATGTCTATCATCAAATACATTGATAATGTTGGCAATTAATAGATACTGGATGCGGTACTTTACAGTTTCTAAATATTTGCTGGACTACATGAGCTTCTAGAGATGGGGCATTATTAGAATATATCCACTGTGTGACCAATATTTTGCTCCCATGGTGGTGAATTTCTGACAAGCCGGACACCTTGCAATAAGGGCCTTTACAAATGTGAGTGTCATGCAAGTATTAACATATACTGGTGTTGGGATGGTTTGTATGCTATACTGCCTTGATATATGAATGTGATGATCCAATCAAAAGACCAGCACTGAGTTTAATTGTGTGACTAAGAGGTATTGATTATGTGAGAACACTGTGCAAAGATAGTTTAAGAAATCACACTTCAGATTTCACAATCAACTTAGTCAAATTTCTCATGTCAACAACTTATGAGTGGCTTCTGATTGGTGCTCTGCCAGTACTCTCACTCCTTGATTCCAGGCACTCAATCACCTCCTACTTATGCATATATTACATCACTATTGCCTTTTCTTCACACTCCTCACTTCCTGACACAAAGAATGCTCTTACTTTTCATGCCTACAAATTGACTTATTTCCATTTGGTCTACAGTTGTAATTTTGTTGCCAATCTTACTGTCCTAAATAGGTGCCTCTGCTCAATACTAGCATTAAGCCCTACCCTACATAGAGTTAGTAACTCTGTCAAAATGCATTATCCAATAGGTACTTTTGCCTAAATAGCATTTGTTCATGAATCCGGCAGGTACCCTACAGCTTGATGTTATTCTCCATTCACTTGTACTCATACATCCTGGTCTTCTGCCTGCACTGCAAGTTATTCTACCCCATCTGCCAGTCTTTGCACCAAATATTTGCAATATTCAAGTGCATTTTCTTGGGCAGTGCTCTTGAAGAAGTGCTGCAATCTTTTGGTGTGCTTATTATAGCCAAACAAATATAGTAGCTTAGAAGAGTTAGTTTACTGACAAACTAGCAAAATGGTGGCAAATATGTTGACAAAACCACTAGCAATGCCACAGGTTGAGAATCTCCAAGAGAATTTATCATTAAGAAATTATTGAATTTAGGGGGAGTGTTGATATACTGGACTATCTTGTATCATTCTGCAAGCATGACTTTACTTGATAATTTTGGACTGGTCTTGCTTAAAGTTGAACTAATTTACAACCCTAACTTTGCCACTTTGTCACATATCTCTGATGCTATGATTGTTCCCCCATGGTCAAGATCAAATTAGAACTTTTACTAAACACTATTTACTATCCCTGAAACTTTTACAGCATACTCCTGAATGTTGAGAAACTCTCCTTTCCAAGTGCTACAGCTGTATTACTTCCACAAGGGTATTGATACTTTGCATTGTTGTGAGTAAGCTACAGTTGAGAAGTTATCATTATCTCATGATGAGTGCAGTAAATCTAAGTACTTCTCAAGCTACAATTCAGTAATCCAAGGATCATAGATCTAAACAAACTTAAATTATGGTTGAAGTGATACCTGGAGTGAATGAGACAAGTCTAAGGGGGCCAAGTAAGTGTTTAGCTGCCAAATGATACCAAGTAGTTCAATATATTTACATGAGCCTCTATACTACAATGCATAGCTAGTAGCATTGGTGACAAAAGTCAACAAGCACCAACAGAAATGAAAAAGCACTAATCAAAATATTTGGAAAAGGCAAGTGCAATACCATTACAATATTGACTGACCTTCAGCTTTCTGGGTGTGACAGCCTCAACATCTCAAGTATCACTCTCACAGCACACTTTTTTATATTCTGCATAGGGCAAGACTAGGCAAAGTAGCGTCTGCACCACATTTATTATTATGCTCCTCCCCACTTCTCTCATTATTGTGACTGAGATTTCTAAGCAGAAACACCTGCTACCACAAGCAAAGAACTATTAGAACACAAATAGTACACCTGTTGAAAAGCTAACAAATCTAAGTTAGTGTAGCTCAGCATACTAAAGGAAAATGTTTTGCAATTAGTCAGCATCTAAAAGATGTAGTCATGTAGCTGGACATTTACACAGTAATGACTGGCAAGGAAGTAATATATAATCCAGTAAACTTTCAATAGGAGGAATGAATGCACCATCTTATCAAACACCTCTCCTATAGGAATACTACTAAAGATCTCCCTGATAAGACTAATCCAGAGCAGCCTGCTGGCTCTTACACTAACTGATAGCAAGTGAGTGTTTTTATTACCAAAAGGTACCTTTCTAATGGGTTAGGTACACCTAGTACAACTAATGGTTTGACTCTACTGCAAGAAGAGCACAATACTCTGGCCCACAAAGTACTGCTGCAAAACTACTTAATTACAGCCTCCCTTTGCTGATTGGTGCAATTCAGTGTCACTTGTTTGGAAGACTTTTGATGGGCAACTGAGAGCAAAACACTTACCATGACAGGAAGTTGTTGATGTCCCTATCTTATAACACATCATCCACCACCCAAGCCCCTCTCTTTGCAATATATATAGTCAATCGAGTCAAATTAAGGAGGACAAATTCTGATGTAATAAACATATATCTTTATCACCAAACTACCTTCTACTAAAAGCTATTCAGAACCAAGCAGTACTGACTGGACCTACAAGCTCTCCCAACTAGTAAGTATAGTCAGTAATAACTGTCAGATTTGGTGCTGTTTCTGTGGAAATAGGTAGAAGTGAGGTAATGAATGCTACAATGAAGCAAAAAGTGTACAAATGGAAGAGAAAGAAAGTTGTGGAGTGGCTCAGTAACTTTTAGAAGGTTGTGGTTCATGTAAAGTAGAGAAACAATAGGCAAGTAAGAGAGTTTGCCAGACATATGGAAGGCTCATCATGGCAATGGAATTATGAGTTGGAAGAAATAATCAATGGTGACTGGAACATGCTAGAAGAGGCCTATAAGGGATGCCGTCTATGCCAAAGGACACCACTATGAAGCCCCCCCACCATCCCCACAGAACAATAGCAGCAAGAGCTATAAAGCTTACACTGAACAATTTCTGCAACAAATATGATGTCCCCCAAAGGATGAAATAGCCTAGCCACAGCTCATGAGGTATTGCATCATGGGCTTAGACAACAAAATAAGACAAATGGCATCCAATGGCAACCAGAATATAAAACAATGCAAGAGTTGGTCAATCAGGTAAGAGGGGTCATCCTACCAGGGGGGCTACCCTACAGTAATACAAGTGATCAAAGTACATGAATCTTCCATATGTAAGGTAAAACTGTCACCCCTAATTACCAGGAGTTAGAGGAATGATAGCTAAAGGTCCAACAACTCCTCATCAGCAATGTCCAGGAAGTCCCAAAAGAGGGTGATAGGTACTGGGATGCTGGTGTAGATCTTAAGGCCAAGGAACAAGCCCTGACCCAGAAGATTGAACAAGCACAACAACAATATCTGTGCTGCATTTATGGAGAAGTAGGTCACCAGGCCCATATGTGAAAATGGTATGAACAAGTACATGTACTGGAACAAAAAGAGAAGAAAGCATTCAAAAACTAAGTTCCTTGCCATGAGGCCAATGGTAATCAGCACATATAAGCCCTTCAGTCAGTACAGTCAAAGTGCAAAAGAAGAAATACTACATGATGCTTCAAGGAAGGAGGCAAAGGAGCCTGTAGTAAAGATTCTGTCCAAGGGAAAGAACATGGGAGTAGATGAAGATGTACAGATGAGCCCTGAAATGAAGTATTCAGGCAAACAATAGACTTGTTGCATTGTTTTGTGCCAGGGTGCATGGTGCAATTTGTGGGTGCAAAGAACAAACAGGTGCAATATTTTAGCCACTAGTAGATAGGATTGCCCTTAGAAAACTTTGCACTATGTGGGACAATCTTGCAAACAATGGCATGATCTGATATGATGGGGTTGACACAGATGATTGCGCCAATTTGTGGTGCTTGCATCACATGTGCAATTGGATACCATTATTGTGGTGTGTAAAATGAGTTGTTTGAATATGTTTCTTTAATGTAACTGGATATAAATGAATATTTCACTACAAACTATACTGATACTTGCCATGGTGGTTACCGTCACTCCAATTGGGCAGTATGTCAATGGCTGATTGGTCTAAAAATATCCCTAGGCTGTTAGCCCCCAATGATCTCATTGACCAATAATCAAGTATCCCATTTGGCCCATTGAGCAAGTAAATTCCCGATTGTAGTGGTTGAACAAGGGGTCATGGCAAGCACACAAGCAATTGTGTAGGTGCAATTCACATCAAATAGCTGCACTGGTGTTACAGATGATGTATATATATGAAGTGTGTTTACTATAGGTCCTCTGTGTTAAGTGTGATATAACCTTGATATTTCTTTTAGAAAATATTTAGTGATCACTGATTTTCAACTGCTCAATCTAGATTGCAAAAAAAGTGTTGTTGGGAACAGGACAACTGATGACAGTTCAATGCAATTGCATCATCTTCTCTTGTTTTTTTTCTCACAGGGATTACTACTGAAGCATTGGTAGTGATTCATCTTGCATGCCTGAACCACTTCCTTGCTGACCATCCTTGTGGTTAATTGTGTATTTGTAGTCAGCATTATGCCTCCTTGTGGATGAGTGCAATGCTGGAGCTTGGTCATGCTGATATGCTCAGGATGATATGACAGAACCAGCCTGAAGTGCCATGTGCTGACATACTCTTTTACTTTCCAAAAGCACTAGTGGTGAAGGCACTTCATGTGGGCTGTGGTAAGTCAGTTCACCATAGGTAACTTGCTGATGGTCAGGTGAAATGATGCATGCAGGTGCACTTAATGCAATGGCATAGCCCTTAGCTGAGCTTGATATGATGCTACATGCTGATGTAACTTGGCCTGCTCCAATGGACATGTGTCTAAATGAGCAGCTTAGTGAGTGCTGGTAGTTTTGTTTCAAAGCATGTTGCTCTGATGCATGTTGACATGACATGGCATGCTCTTGTGGAGGGTGTTGGTGGATATTAGGCTAGCATGTACCATCAAGCTGGCATTGCAGGGGACAGTTAGGAGTCTAACAAGGTATGCTGAAGCAATTTCAACATAGTTGCTTGTGGTCAGTATTTTTCCTTTTGAAGCTCACCTTTTGATTCCTCAGGCTATTTACTTACCCTCTGTCTGATACTTTAGAACTGGTGCTTTGATGAGTCCTGTGTTTATTTCTCTTGAAGACACCTAGTTTAAGACTTGGTATAGGGTCCATGGTGATAGATTTGGATTATCAAACATTATTTTATCGGCATCAACCAGTTCTTATATCAATTCTATATTAAAACTAATGTGATTGTTGAATTTTACATATATCATTGATGATGTATCTTGAATTGCATTAACGTGGACTAGATCACAACCATTGCAGATTTCTTATTTGATAAATACCCATGAGTAATTCATCAATAACATCACCAAGTTATTGTATGAGTATGATTTTTGTGACAAAAGGATGGCATACACAGCATTTGATGAAGATTCATTTATAATGCATGAAAAATCAGATAAATTAAGCTGGATGTGCCATATCAATATGTATCACCTCTACTCAATGATATACTAATTTTGATATGACTGACCCATCTGAAAGGTCTTTGCTCATCTATCCAACACTACCAGTAAATTTTCTTTTGACATATTAGAGGAGTTTCATACCATTTTCTGTGGACTATCTACCCCAATCTACTCAAGGATATCCCTTTCTAAGCTTCTTTGCTATTCCAGGAACTATTGCCCTACAAGGTTTCATCCCATCATCCACCGCAATAAAAGTCCTAGAAATACTTATTCCCAGCTGAAAGCAATGGACAACCACCCTGCAGAGGGTATCAATGGCTTAGAGCAAGCTTGGAATATTTGGTTCTAGGTAGGATTAACAAACCTTCTAGAAGGCAGAGGCACTTTTATTCCGGCATATACAGGACGTAGTGTGTGAAGTTGCAAGCACTGTCTGACATTCAGGGTAATATCCTCTTACTTAGTAGGCCATTGCCTGGAAGTAGGCATGACAAAGCACTCTTGGTAGAGAAAGATCCAGAATTCAGTAGAGGAGACAAATGTTTGGCAGACTTAGCTTATGTAGGAGATATTTTCAGATTTTAGGATGTATTTTGGCTCATAGAAAGCCAAGGTATATTGGTGGGTTGAAAGAAAGAACCTGTAAAGAAGTGAATTATTAAAGGCCTCAGACTATTGAAGAAATCATCAAAATTGCCATTGACTAGGACTTTGCTATGTTTGGAGTTGGGAAGCCCACAGTGACTAATCAGAAAGGCTACAATCACTATGAAAGAAGACATTCAGAAGCAGTGCAAATGGAAATAGACTCTATGCAGAAGAATCCTAACTCAGAAGAATGTAACAAGAAAGGACTTTGCTTCAATTGCCACCAGCAAGGACATATTGCAAAGTACTGCCCTTAGAGAAGAAATGAATACCAGCCATCAAGAACCTATAACCATATAGAGGCCATGGAGCATAGTAACATGGAGGATGAACTTGAAGAATACTCAGAACTCACCTTCCGCATGACAGAAGAATACCTATCCCAGATGGTCTCAAACTCAGGAAAGCTATTATACTGAATAGAGTAATCAGTGGAGTACCTGACAAGATCATGATTGACTCAGGAGCATTGCATGAGTACATGTCAGAGAAATTTGCTTTGAAAGTTGAAAATAACTCATAACCCACCAAATCAACATCAGCCGCAATAGCTGATGGGAACTCTCACATAACTTACTGTATTACTCAGTTAGTAAGGATGACAATCAATGACTATGAAGAAGATCTACAGGCCTATATATTTGGGAGCTGCAAGTTTGACCTTGTACTTGGGAAAACCTGGCTATTTTTTTGTAATCCATCAATTGACTGGAGAACCCATGCTACTCAGATCCAGAAGGACAACAGGAACAATGAGCTATTACCTGCCAGACAGGATTTTAACTTGGTCAATTCCAGTGTGTGTGAGACAAGTGAACTTAGCAAGACAAAGTTCTGTAGAGCACTAGAAAAGGCACCCAGATGTTCCTCATGGCAGTATTACAGGAGGATTCCTTGACTCCAGTACCCCAGAAGGTCCAGACTCTTTTGAAGGAGTATTCAGACATATTTCCAGAAAAGCTTGTAAGCCTACCACCAGTCAGAGACATGGATCATGCCATTGAAACAGGAGATAGCCCACCAGTGAGTAAGACACCTTACAAAATGAGTCCATTGGAGTTGGGAAGAGATCAAGAGACAAATAGATCAGCTACTGGAGCAAGGATATATCAGACCCAGCAAGTCACCTTGGGGAGCACCAGTACTTTTTGTGAAGAAGAATGGAACACTTAGAATGTGCATTCACTACAAAGCCCTCAATACAGTTACCATGAAGAATAAGTACCCCATACCTTGGATTGATGAGCTCTTGGACTAACTCAATGTAGCCACTATTTCAAGCAAGATTGACCTCATGTCAGGATACAACCAGATTAGGGTGCAGCCAGAAGACATCCCTAAGAGAGCATTGAGGACCAGATATGGATATTACAGGAACTTAGTCATGAGTTTTGGCCTCACCAATGCCCCTGCAACATTCATGACCCTGATGCAGACTGTGTTCCAAGAGTACTTAGACAAGTTTGTCATAATTTACCTTGGTGATATATTGATACACAGCAAGATAGAAGAGGATCACTTGGTGCACATTGAAAAGGTCTTGAAGAAGCTAAGAGAGAACAAGCTTTATGGCAGCTACCCAAGTGTGAATTCTTCAAGGAACATGCTGAATATCTGGGACACATAGTGACTGGCACAGGAGTAACCTTAGACCCTAAGAAGGTTGAAGTTATCAAGAATCTGAAGCATCCCCATAGCATATTAGAGCTCAGATCATTCCTTGGAATGGTTTCTTATTATTAGAGATTTGTCAAGTACTTTTCAAGTATTGCAGCCCCTTTAACTGATATCCTCAAGAAAGAGAATACCTACAAGAGGGACATAGCTTATGAAACTGCCTTCCAGACACTCAAGAATGAACTTGCTTTGCTGCCAAGCTTAAGAATACCTGACTTCAGAAAAGAGTTTACTCTGTGCACATATGCTTCTGATTATTCAATTGGTGGAGTGTTTAGCCAAGAACACAAGGGAAAGAACTTCCCTTTTGCGTTTGAATCCAAGAAACTGAACTCAGCAGAACAAAACTAACCAGTGCATGAGAAGGCAATGCTTGCTATAATACACTGTTTGAAGAGATGGAGATGCTATATTGAAGGAGTCAAATGCACTGTAAAGCCTGATCATGCCTCCCTCAAGTATATGTTTACTCAGAAGGTACTCTCTAGAAGAATGACAAGATGGAGTGAATACATTCAGCAACTTGACTTGGAGATTGTCTACAGCGCTGGAAAAAACAACACAGTTGCTGATGCCTTCTCCTGATTAGATCAGGTTGCACAACTCAACTTGGCACATGAATCAGATTGGCTTAGCCCATTACCAAAGTACTTGGAGGGCCAAGCCATTCCTAATGAGGTGGATGAAGATATCAAGAAGATATTCCGGGATGAGGCCAGCAAATTTGTAGTACAGGATGAAACACTCTACCAAATTGTTGATGGAAGCCCTATTGCCTATTGCCCTTATGTTCCTCACCTGGATTTAATCCATCAGCTACACAATGGATATGGACATCTTAGAATTCAAGGAACCTATAGCCTTGTGGATGCCAGGGCATGGTGGCCCAGAATAAAACATGACATTGAGAAGCTAGTGAAAGCATGCCCAAATTGCCAAATCAGCCAGGGCCAACCACAGAGAACTGCTCAACTCTTTCTGTTGGAGCCTTTAAGACAATTTGAAAGATGGAGAATTGACTTTATTGGAAGACTGCCAACTATCAGGAAATGCAACTGTTAGATCCTAGTAGCAATTGACCATGCCACTAAATGGCTAGTGGCTAAAGCTGTGCCAATAGCCAGTGAGCAAGAACTTGCAAGATTCATCTACCATGAGATCTTTATTGAAGTTTGGATGCCCTGTAGAGACTCTATCCAATAGTGGTGCAAACTTTGTGGCAAAGATATTGGAAGCTTACCTGGAAATGCAGCAAATCAAACACTTGAAAACCTTGGCATATCACCCCAGAACTAATGGAGTCACTGAATGGTTTGATGGATTATTTGGAAAAATGCTGACCAAGTATGCAAATGGAGTTGTCAGTAGATGGGATGATTATATAGACCAAGCACTCTTTGCATACAGAGTCAGAGTACACAACACCACCCAGCAATTGCCATTTTACTTAGTGTATGGATGTGAACCAAGGATTCCAGGAGATCTCACACAACCCAAGCTTACAGAAGCCTTAGAAGATGAACTCAGTTAGCCAAGTAGACACTAGCAACTGGAACAAAGATGTCAGGAGGCACAGACCAAAGTATCTCAAGGTGCAGAAAAGATGAAGCAGAGATTTGATAAGACTATAGCACCAGAAGCATTGACAGTGGGGAACTTTGTATTGCTAAGAAACAACACTAGGAAGAAGTTTGAGCCACAATGGACAGGACCATTCAAGATCATCAGAGAATGTTCATTTGCAACTTACCAACTGGTGGACAAACAAGCCAATATCTGGGAAGACTTAGTGCATAGGGACAGACTCAAGCTTGCAAGACTTGCTGATAATACTCTACCATAAGGATATTGGTATCATAAGAAAAGAGATTCATGAGAACTCTCTCAACTTTAGTAGGGGAGAATGTTATGATCTGCCACTTGGATGTTTAAGTTAGATCAGTTTTTAGTAAAATTAATTAGTCAAATGTCTAGGTTATTGGTGTACCGGTATTATCTATCAAATCAGTAGCATTAGTCAGCAAATGAATCAGCAGATCCTTATCAGACAGAAGTAAATATATTAGGTAAGATCTTATTGGGTGATGATGATGCAATTAAATGAGTCATCAGCCACAGCCTACATTGGGAAATACAACTAGTTAGCAATTGATCGGGCAAAGTTATATAAGGAGCTGCTGGAATCTCAATAAAGATCAGTTGAAGTTTTAGTGAATACAATACTAGCTAAACTCCCTATTCCTCTACAACTCATATACCAAGACTTGTAACATCCATACAAGTTGACATCCAAGTAGAGAAATTTGTCTACAGCATAATGAAGAGTAAAAAAGCAAGAAAGACACTGTTCTGAGCAACATAGGCAAGATTGAGTAAAGCTAATAGTAACTGTACCCCACCACTGGCATCCTGGTTGGAGGTAGAGTACCAGATCAATCCAGTGCTATAAACATGCTGGCTTTATATGGTATTATATAGCTGAGCAGGTCTCAAGAATGCAAGTGTGTCTTCTCATGGCCTATTTCTCATAATGCCAGTACTAGAGCAAATCAAGGCAACCTTGGCACAAACCAATTTACTGGGACTTGCCCCAGCTCTAGTAAAAAAAATTTCTGAGGTATTAAAGGAAAGTGCAACCTTCCATGTCCACCTGATGGTCTTACAAAAGCCAAATGTAAAGGTACTTACAAAGAGCAAGGAGTTTCTTGCCCCCATTTATACAGATTCTCTATCTTGATCAGTTCAAATTGTTAGCAAAACACCTAAATATAGGTATAGTGCCCAACAGCACCATTTGAGTACAGCTAGAAAATGACCAATTAGACACAAAAGTAAGTGTAGTACCTAATTGCCCCATCTAGCTTAGTAACCTGATTATACACCAAGATGTTGTGGTCCTACCCATTGCAGCTAATAGATTATTTATTGGCAATGTGGTGGTGTAGAATACACCTGGGAGAAGCTACACAACTTAAGGAGTGTGAGGTAACTGATAGGTGCAATACCCTTTGGGTCCTAACTGCTGGTGTCTCTATCACTACATCTCTACTGTCAAAGCTTGGCTTTTTGAGCTTCCTAGGTGCTGCCTATGAGAAATTGAAGTGATGATTCCATCAAAGGCCCATCATATATTAAAAGTACTTCAACTAAGAGGTATACTTCCCATCAAGACACCATGCTAAAACTGTCAAATAAATTGCACCCCAAATCCAACAAAAGACTTAATCAAAATTCTTCATCACATTGTAGCAACAGTTGCCTTTGATTGGTTCTCTGCAAGTTCTCATGCGCTGTGGTGGTGTATAAGTCAAAGGGAGAGATACATCCAACACTTCTCAAGTGTTCTGTGTGTGGGGTGTTCACTGGGTGCAATAACCTCTGACAAAAGCTTGCTAGGAATACTTCGGTTCTGTCTCTAATCTAATGTGAAGAGGAATAAAGCCACAAGCTTGTCAAGGGAAAACTAATGAGCTACAATCCCCAACTTAGTTGGCGTCTTAACAAAAGTATGTGCTGGGTTCAGCGTCCTTTGAAATGACAATGTACTAAAGCTTCCAAAGTCAAAACAACTGTAAACTCCACCTGCAGGGACTTGATAAGAATGCAGCTGTGATCAATAGTTACAAAGACAGAAAAGTATCTTTGCCTGTACAAGAACAAACTTGGGAAAGATTCAAATATAATAAAAGATACCAACTCTGAGTATTCCTCACAAGTAGTGCCTCCAAGGTCAGTTGGTTGTCAGCGCGGTTTCCTGGGAGCGTCCTGTGGTCTGGGGTTGGAAGTTCAGGTGGCAGCAGGTAGCAGTGATCACACTAATCAACAAGTCGGAATATTGATAAAAGGGATGATGATTTATTGTTGAGGGATAGCCTCCCTTATATACTTTTCTTACTGGCTAAGTGATTACTAATCATGGTGTTCCAGAAGGTTCCGGATATCAATAGAAATCTGAATGACATCAGAATGACCTAAGAATGTTGTAAGTAGGTGCCAGAAGGTTCTAAGAGGCACAGCACATCCAACCAACCAGGAATCAGTATTCTGAAACCTGTGTAACATAGGGATACCATATATGGTATGGAAATGGTAGGGATGGTGACACGGGTTGATCATGTGTCATGGGTAATGGGGCGGGTACTTGCCTAATATAGAAGCACTTACAGCTAGTAATCTACATAAAGTGAGGGGTAACTTATGCAATAAGGTAAGCAGGTGTGATGGTCAACCAGCTTATGGGATTGTACTGATTGGGTAAGACAAATGGGATAAAACTAAAATAAATGTAGTAGAGATATAGTGAAGTAGAAAATGAGGGAATGAGCACATCTGTCAGTGGGTGTCACTGTCACCCCACTACAGCGCTCTGATCCTTGACAATCCATCACCTCCTACATTTGTGTTCATTAATAGCTATTGCCTCTTTTTCACACTTCTTACTTCCTGACTTGACTGCTTATCTTACTTCTCATGTATTCAAACTGATTTATTTTCTCTGAAACTTCAGTTGTACCCCAATTGCCAATTATATTGACCTATGCAAGGCCCTATACCCTACATTAACATTAAGCCAAACTCCACACTCAACAAGAAACTCCATTGAAATCCACCACTCAATAAGTATTCCTGCTGTAATGCTCCATTGCCATGAGATTGCCTGGAACCCTAGAGCTTTATGCCAATGCTCATTCACTGGTTTCCATATGTCCTGGTGTTCAGCTGGCACTGCAAGGTCCAGGACATCAACTGTCAGTCTTTGCAATAAATCCCTACAATATTCAGGAGCATTTTCTTGAGCACTGCTCTAGAAGAAGTGCTACAACCTCTTGATGTGCCTATTAATGTTTGCAAGCTCCACTGAGGCATTACAAAAATTATTCAGTAATTGACATTGCTACTTTGTCTGTTGGTGAGATATCCCCTCTGGCAGCAATAGAAGATATGGAGGCTGTGGTAGACAAATGCTAACTCATCTACTACACAGGAGTGTAGCTCAACTGCTGTGCTTCCAGCACTTGTGAAAACAGCTGCTTTCTTAATAGTAATTCTTCTTGGCTACATGGAATTCAGCTTGTTCAAGGCCAACAGAGTCAATTGTAAGGAACGCAACTTTTCTCTCATACTCCCCTGTCTCTGACTTAGGTAGACATTTTCCCTTTACCTTATACTTTATCACTGTCAGGCCTTTCACTGCTACTTTGTCTGAGAGCTTTTTGTATTGAACTATGTTTTCTCCCTGATAAATGCTGCCCTGATGTAGTTGTTGTGGCCAGCTTGTCCCTTGCAGGCACTCTGCTGACAACCTGAAGCTTCTTTTCTGCTTGTTTTGAGCTCTCAACCCATGCTGTAACAGGCTCCTGTGGCAGCTATTGGTACTTTTCACTGCCAGGTTCTTGACTGCTACTATGAATGAGTGCTACCTGGTTGTATCTATGATTTTTCCTTGAAGAGTTGAGCTGATGCATCTGTGTCTGCCTGCTTTTGCCTTATGGGCACTATCTTGCCTACCTGATGTCTCATTAGTGGTTGTTTGGAGCCTTTGACCCTGCTTGTGTTGGGATCTTGAGGAAGCCACTGCTTTTCAGACATGAAACCCTTGTTCTTCCACTGGTAGCTTCTGCTATTCTTGGGATACTCTCTTGGCATATCAATGCAGGCCTCCAATCTGTTTGCTTGTTTGAGTCCAGGATAATGCTAATTGATTAAGTAAAGAGCATTCTACTTGGCCTTAAGGAATTGGTATGCTAGACTTTTAACAGCCTCTTGAGTATTAGCCCACTCTTCATCATTGCACTCAACAGCTTCAGAGTCTATTGATATTTAGGCTTTGGTATTAGCACTGCAGCTTCTCCCTGCCATACTGTGATGGGTTTTTCTGTGGGGTTTATCCTTGAGCACTGTGATTATGCTTCAAAGACTATATGGTGCTCTTGCTTTTCTGCCATTGGTAGCTTCTGCCATTGATAGCTTCTGCTACTCTTGAGATACTCTTTAGCATACCAATGAGGGCACAAAATCTGTTTGCATGTTTGAATACAGGATAATGCTCATGGATCAAGTCAAGAGCATTCTGATTGGCCTTAAGGTGTTGGTGTACTAGACTTCTAACATCCTCTTGAGTATTAGCACACTCTTCATCATTGCACTCAATAGTGGGGGTCTTTTGGATTGTTAAAACCTTCTGGTTGCTCCATATATATAGTTTCTTGCAAATCCCATCTGGAAAGGCTGTTTTGACGTCCATTTGGTGTGGATCTAGACTGTGTACAGCTGCCAAGCCAGAACTGTCCCAATTGAGTTAAACTTGGCCACCTGAGCAAATGTTTCCTTAATGTCTAGTCCCCAAAACTGGGAATAGCGTTTAGCCACCAATCTAGCCTTGTACTTATCAATAGCTCCATTTGTAGTTATCTTGATCTTGTAGACCTCTCTATATCCTATTGGCTTTCTCCCATTAGGTAAATCTACCAGTTCCAACATTTTTTCCTTTAGCAGTGATTGGTACTCCTCCTGCATGGCTAGTTGCCACATAGTAGCATATGGACTTTGCATTGCTTGCTCCAGATTTTGAGGTTTGGCACATAAGGCAAGATAAGCTTCTTCATGATCATTGGATGTCTGCCACCAGGATCCAGGGGCATTTCTTATTCTGGTAGATATCCTAACTGGGATAATCTGCTCTGATCTGGAACTGGTAGAATTATCATCCGCATCTGGCTGAGTTAGGTACGTATCTTCAGTGGCTTTGTTATCTGAATCCTCCTCAAATACAGTGTCCTAGCACTTGACCAGCTTCTGAATTTTGCCATCATACACTCTATACCCTTTAGTATCTTCACAATACCCAAGAAAGATCCCTTTCCTACTCTGTGATTCCAACTTTGAGCATTTTTGTCAGGGATGTGATAAAAAACATCACTGCCAAAGATTTTGAGGTGTTGGAGACCTGGTTTTTTGCCTGTGTATGCTTCAAAGGTTGTAGAATCTTGTAGTGCTATTGTTAGGCATCTGTTCTTGTTTTATACCATGGTAGTAACAAATTCAGCCCAAAACCTGTAGTCCATTGCCGTATCATGTGGCATAGATCTTACTATCTCTACTGTTATTCTATTTGCATGTTCTGCTACTCCTTCTTGCTATGGAGTATGAGGAACAGTGGTTGGTTGAAGTATACCAGTAGATGATCAGTATTTTGTAGACTCCTTTTAACAGTATTCTCCTCCATTGTTGCTTTGTAGTATCTTCAATCTACACCCAGTTTGTGTTTCTGCCATGTTCTTGAAGTGCTTAAACATCTCTAGTGCTTCTGTTACAAGTCTTGATATAAGAGTTGTAGAGGAATAGGGAGTTTAGCTAGTATTGTATTCACAAAAACTTCAACTGATCTTTATTGAGATTCCAGCAGCTCCTTATATACATTTTGCCAGATCAATTGCTGACTAACTGTATTTCCTAATATAGGTTTTGGCTGATGACTCATTTGATTGCATCATCATCACCCTATAAGATCCTACCTAATACATTTATTTCTGTTTGATAAGGATCTGCTGATTCATTTTCTGACTAATACTACTGATTTGATAGATAATACTGATATACTGATAACCTAAACTTATACTAATTGATTTGACTAAAAGCTGATCTAACTTAAACATTCAAGTGGCAGATAATAACATTCTCCCATGTTAAGGTTGAGAGGGTTCTCCTGAATCTCTTTTCTTGTGATACCAATATCCTGATGGTAGAGTGTTATCAGCAAGTGTTGCAAGCTTGAGTCTGTTCCTATACACTAAGTCTTCCCAGATATTGGCTTGTTTGTCCACCAGTTGGTAAGTTGCAAATTGATATTCTCTAATGGTCTTCAATGGTCCTGTCCATTGTGGCTCTGTTGCAAGTCTTGGTATAAGAGTTGTAGAGGAACAGGGAGTTTAGCTAGTATTGTATTCACTAAAACTTGAACTGATCTTTATTGAGATTCCAGCAGCTCCTTATATACATTTTGCCAGATCAATTGCTGACTAACTGTATTTCCTAATGTAGGTTGTGGCTGATGACTCATTTGATTGCATCATCATCACCCAATAAGATCTTACTTAATATATCTATTTCTGTCTGATAAGGATCTGCTGATTCATTTGCTGACTAATGCTACTGATTTCATAGATAATACTGATATATTGATAACCTAATCATATACTAATTGATTTGACTAAAGACTTATCTAACTTAAACATTCAAGCAGCAGATCATAACATTCTCCCCTACTAAAGTTGAGATGGTTTTCCTGAATCTCTTTTCTTGTGATACCAACATCTTGATGGTTCAGTATTATCAGCAAGTCTTGCAAGCTTGAGTCTGTCCCTATGCACTAAGTCTTCCCAGATATTACCTTGTTTGTCCACCAGTTGGTAAGTTGCAAATGGACATTCTCTGATGATCTTGAATGGTCCTGTCCATTGTGGCTCAAACTTCTTCCAAGTATTGTTTCTTATCAATACAAAGTTTGCAACTGTTAATGCTTCTGGTGCTAAAGTCTTGTCAAATCTCTGCTTCATCTTTTCTGCACTTTGAGATACTTTGGTCTGTGCCTCTTGATGTCTTTGTTACAGTTCCTGGTTTCTACTTGGCTGACTAAGTTCATCTTCTAAGGCATCTGTAAGCTTGGGTTGTGTGAGATCTCCTGGAATCCTTGGTTCACATCCATACACTAAGTAAAATGGTGATTGCTGGGTGGTGTTGTGTACTCTGATTCTGCATGCAAAGAGTGCTTGGTCTATATACTCATCCCATCTACTGACAGCTCCA
Organism: Basidiobolus meristosporus CBS 931.73; assembly: GCA_002104905.1. Taxonomy (NCBI): domain Eukaryota; kingdom Fungi; phylum Basidiobolomycota; class Basidiobolomycetes; order Basidiobolales; family Basidiobolaceae; genus Basidiobolus; species Basidiobolus meristosporus. Next base: position 52,348 of record MCFE01000178.1, on the reverse strand, counting down.
TTTGCATACTTGGTCAGCATTTTTCCAAATAATCCATTAAACCGCTCAGTGACTCCATTAGCTCTGGGGTGACATGCCAAGGTTTTCAGGTGTCTGATCTGCTGCATTTTCAGGTAAGCCTCTAATGTCTTTGCCATAAGGTTTGCTCCTCTATCAGATAAGATCTCCACAGGTCATCAAAACTTCATCAGTATCTCATGGTAAATGAAACTTGCAACTTCTTGTTCACTGGCTATTGGTACAGCTGTAGCAACTGGCCATTTAGTGGCATGGTCAATTGCTACTAGGATCCAACGGTTGCATTTCCTGGTAGTTGGCAGTCTTCCAGTAAAGTCAATTCCCCATCTCTCAAACAGTCTTACAGGCTCCAAAGGGAAGAGTTTGGCAATTCTTTGTGGCTGGCCTTGATTGATTTGGTAGTTTGGGCATGTTTTCACTAGCTTCTCAATATCTTGTTTCATTCTGGGTCACCATGCTCTGGCTCTGACAAGTCTATAGGTTCCTTTGATTCCAAGATGTTCATGTCCATTGTGCAGCTTATGTATTAAATCCAGGCAAGAAACATAAGGACAATCGGCAATAGGACTTCCATCAACAATTTGGTAGAGTGCTTCATCCTGTACAACAAATTTGCTGGCTTCTTCCTGGATTATCTTCTTTATCTCTTCATCCACCTCATTAGGAATGGCTTGGTCCTCCAAGTACTCTGATAATAGGCTAGGCCAATCTGATTCATGCACCAAGTTGAGTTGTGCAACTTGAACTAATTTTGATAAGGCATCAGCCACTGTGTTGTTTTTTCCAGGGCAGTAGACAATCTCCAAGTCAAATTGCTGAATGTATTCACTCCATCTTGGCATTCTTCTAGAGAGTACCTACTGAGTAAATATATACTTGAGGGAGGAATGATCAGTCTTCACAGTACATTTGACTCCTTCAATATAGCATCTCCATGTCCTCAAACAGTGTATTATAGCAAGCATCTCCTTCTCATGTACTGGATAGTTTTGTTCTGCTGAGTTCAGTTTCTTGGATTCAAAGGCAACATGGTAGTCCTTTCCCTTGTGTTCTTGGCTCAGCACTCCACCAATTGCATAATCTGAAGCATATGTGCACAGAGTGAACTCTTTTCTGAAGTCTGGTATTCTCAAGCTTGGCAGGTTAGCAAGTTCATTCTTGAGCATCTGGAAGGCAGTCTCACATGCTATGTCCCGTTTGAGGTATTATCTTTCTTGAGGATATCAGTAAAAGGGGCTGCAATACTTGCAAATAACTTGACAAATCTCCGATAATAGGAAACCATTCCAAGGAATGATCTGACCTCTGATATGCTATGGGGCTGTTTCAGATTCTTGATTACCTCCACCTTCTTGGGGTCTAAGGTTACTCCTGAGCTAGCCACTATGTGTCCCAGATATTCAACGTGTTCTGTGAAGAGTTCACACTTGGGTAGCTTGCCATAAAGCTTGCTCTCTCTTAGCTTCTTCAGGACCTTTTCAATGTGCACCAAGTGATCCTCTTCTGTCTTGCTGTATATCAATATGTCATCCAGGTAGATTATCACAAACTTGTCTAAGTACTCCTGTAAGACAGTCTGCATCAGCATCATGAATGTTGCAGGGGCATTAGTGAGGCCAAAACTCATCACTAAGTACTTGTAATGTCCATATCTGGTCCTGAATGTTGTCTTAGGGATATCTTCTGGTTTCACCCTAATCTGGTTGTATCCTGACATGAGGTCAATCTTGCTGAAAGTAGTAGCTCCATTAAGTTGGTCCAAAAGCTCATCAATAAGAGGTATGGGGTACTTATTCTGGACAGTAACTGAGTTCAGGGCTCTGTTGTTATGAATAGACACAAGGCAGGAGTAAAAGCTAGGCACGGCAGGAAAGGACTTAGGTGTGGACCATCAAGGCAAGGCAGGATTCAAGGCAAGGCTGTTTATTCAAGACCTGTGTTTATCAGACTGAGGAATACTTAAGGGGGGATAGGACTATATATACTTTTTGGCTATATTGATGCCAATAGATATTAGCTAATACTAATGGGGTTGTGGGGTGAGGCATAGCAATGGTGCTGGGGATAATGACATAGGTGACACGGCACTGAGACAGGATGGGGAAATAGATTGGGTCACCTGATCATGTGACTAAGTCATGTGACCTGGTATTTCCATATATGGTACTGGACTATAAAAAATACAATGGAAAGCTTCCATGGAATGTTCCATTGTGTAACAATGGTTTGGAATGGTCAGGAACTTTCTGGAAGGTGGTAGAAGGTTCCAGAAGGAATCTCTTAGAAATTGAGCTAGGAAGCTGAAACTTGGCATGGGTGTTCATGGTTGTCATGTGATCATGACATCTGTAGTCAATGCACATCCTAAGTGTTCCATCCTCCTTTTTCACAAAAAGCACTGGTGCTCCACAGGGTGACTTGCTGAGCCTGATATATCCTTGCTCCAACAGCTGATCAATTTGTCTCTTCATTTCCTCCAATTCCAATGGACTCATTCTGTAAGGTGTCTTGCTTACTGGAGGGCTATCTCCTGTGTCAATGGCATGATCCAAGTCTCTGACTGGTGGTAGGCTTACAAGCTCATCTGGAAACACATGTGAGTACTTCTTCAAGTGAGTCTGGACCTGCTGGGGTGCTGGGTAGAGGAATATCACTGTAACACTGCCATGAGGAACATCTAAGTACCTTCTCTAAGTGCTCTACAGAACTGGGTCTTGCTAAGTTCACTTATCTCACACATATTGGAATTGACCAAGTTGAAATCCAGCCTGACGGCAATAGCTCATAGGTCTTGTTGTCCTTTTGGATCTGAGTAGCATGGGTTCTCCAGTTGATTGATGGATTACAACAAAATAGCCAGGTTTTTCCAAGTACAAGGTCAAACTTGCAGTTCCCAAATATATAGGCCTATAGGTCTTCTTCATAGTCATTGATCTTCATTCTTACTGGCTGGGTAATACGGTTGATTATGTGAGAGTTCACATCAGCTGTTGAGACAGAAGTTGATTTGGTAGGTTCCAAGTTGATTCCAGCTTTCAAGGCAAATTGCTCTGACATGTACTCATGCAATGTTCCTGAGTCAATCATGATCTTGGCAGGTACTCCATTAATTACTCCATTCAAGTATAATAGCTTTCCTGAGTTTGAGGTCATCTGGGATAGGTATTCTTCTGACATGTGGAAGGTGAGTTCTGAGTCTTCTTCAAGTTCATCCTTCATGTTACTATGCTCCATGGCCTCAATACAGTTAAAGGTTCTTGATGGCTGGTGTCCATTTCTTCTCTGAGGGCAGTACTTTGCAATATGTCCCTGCTGGTGGCAATTGAAGCAAAGTCCTTTCTTCTTGCATTCTTATTCAATATGATTGGAATTGAGTATTTTAGGCCCAAAACAAGCTGATTTTTCACCAGTTGGCTCATTTTCTGTTCCCCAATGTGTCCTAGCCTTGGCCACATCTCCTAGTTGGTTTCATCAGTTTCAGCAATGTTGGCACACTCAGGTACAATGATCTTGCACTGTAACTTGTACATATTGTGATCTTTGATTCCTGAAGCTAATTTTTGTCCATTTTCACTCAATATTGAGCAGCTTATCTTTGTAAAAACAAATTTCAGTCCCTGAGCAGCTGCTCTACTGACTGAGAGTAGGTTCATAGCTATTCTGGATACATAGAGTACGTCAGTTGGTCTTGCTGTTGTTGCCCCTGAGCTATTGCTTTTATTTAGTTGTAAAGACCCACTAGTGGTAGCCTCCAGAGCAGAGTTATCTCCCAGATAAACCTTTCTTAAGGGAATAGTCTTAAGTTGCTGAACCACTCCTTAATACCACCAATATGTGGTGATGCTCCAGAGTCAAAATACCTTTCATTACTTTGGTTACTTGTACTCTTTTGTATAGTTACAAATAACTGTTCATTTGTAGTTTTATAGTTTGCCTGCTCTAGTTTCTGTTTTTTGTCTGCTTATTTCTTCTTGCATTCTCTTGCCCAGTGTGCTGGCTTTTTACAGTAGTTACAGCATCCAGGTTTTTTTTGATTATGCTGCTTTCCCTTCTTTTCTGAGTGCCTGTCCGAACTGGATGAAGCATTATCTTCAATCTTTTCAGCTTGATCATTACATCTGCGTACTTCATGGAAAAGTCTTCATTTCACATAGTCTAAAGTCAAATTATCTTCTTTGCTTTCAAAAGAAAGTATGAGTTGCTCATACTTGTCTGGTAGGCTGCAAAGCACACAAAGTATCTTTTCTTCATCATTTACATCAGCATTAATACTGTCAAGCTCTTCTGCAAGTGTCTCCATTCTGGTAATGAGTTGTAGCATGTCATCATCCTGCTTCTTCCTCATATTGAAGAAATATCTTTTAAATAAAGCTTGCTTGATACTGACTTTGCTCTAGAGATCTTCTCTCAGGATCCCCATGCTGCTTTGGCAGTATTTGAGGCATGGATTTGTCCAATGAAGTAATCTTGCACATTGATATATGTGGCATTAAAGACCTTTCTCTCCTTCTCTTGAGAAATCTCCACTTCTTCTGCTGTTCTTTTGGGCTCTACTTATTTTCCTGTTACTATAGTCTAAGGCTTCCTTTCCTCAAGGTGGATCTGCATCTTAGTTATACAGGCGGCATTTTAAGCAAAATGGGAACCTCATGATACTAGAGATATTTGAAAGAATTAGCAAGATATTACAGAGTATCTGCCATCCTAAGTACCTTTCATGGGCTCCAAGCAAATTGATAAGCATATGCAACAACACATGTGCAAGGACTGGATGGACTGGATATATATGTATTCAAGTGGCCTCCTGAAGGCATTTCTACAAAGAGTGTATTGGAAGCATTGGGAGTCATATGTGGATATTTTAGGAATATTTATCCAGAAGCAGATCATCAAAGCCAACTTGAAGTATCTACAAACTGGGTGCAAGGAATTTGTGATGATATTTGAATGGCTATATAACAAACATAAAGCTGAACATATAGATCTCTGCCACTACTGTGCCCATGCTCTACTCCAACTTGCTGGGTGCATTGGGAATATTGGGCCATACTTCCCCTTGGGGGAGTTTCCTGCAGAGTGGATGTGTGAGGAGATAGAGAAATCAGTAAGGTTGCAGTAATATAAGTAAATGATTTGCAGCAGGTGTGCATATTTATGGAGATCAATAAGCATTAAACCATAGTATTTTTGGATTCAATAAATATGTGAAATACCCAAGGTAGGAGTGGATAAGCAAATAAACAGGGGTGACTCCACAGTAGAATATATATGAATTGCACAAGGGGAGGTATAAAGAGTAAGTGCTATATGGCATATTGGCATGGCAGAATTATACAGAACTAGTTGTAGACCACCATATTGCCATAACAATGCAATCAGAGGCTACAATGAAGGCATCAAATCACTGTCAGTCTTTTGCAATATTAGGCAATTGGATGAACAAGCAAGTTAGGCCTACTCTAATAGTTATAGAGTGCACTAAGACCGCAAAATACTGCCTAAACACTATGATGTATCTTAACTTTATTTGGCAGTAAAATTAGCCAAACACTGATAGCAGTACCCTGCTTGAACCTGGTAAAATCACAATTTGCAATGAGACAACATCTATAGAAATAATGCCAAGAGATGGTGGCTTTGAGGATTTACCCACTACATCTTGCCAAAATCATCCTGAGATGCAACCTGCCATGCACATGGTATAAGTGGACAACCATCATGCAGCTGGCAACTAATGACCCTACTTGTCATCAATCCACCACCATTGGGGGAAAAGGTTGCTCACTCTCAGGATATCATTCATTGATACCCTGTCTAAAGTAACTCATTCAGTCTGGCAAAGATTGGGAAGCAACAAAGTACTTAAGGATTTACTACAAACTCTTGCCAGAATCATCCTGGGATGTAACTTGCCATGTACATGGTATAAATGAACCACTATCATGTGGCTGGTAACATATGAACCAAAGACCATCCCATCACCAGCCTGTGTCAACAGTTGAGTGGCATTCACATCAAAAAATGCCACTATTGCAAGGTTTCCTACTTTTCAAGATTCCATACCATTAGGGAAAAATTGTTTACACATGTGATATACTTTGGTACACCCTAACTAAGAATGCTCTTGCAATCCAACAAATATTGTGAAGCTTCTAGGTATGCACACAGTATCAGTGAAGCACAAACATATCCAACATATCTGATGGCAAATATTACATAGAGCTAGGAAGTAAGCTCTACTTTGAAGGTATGCCTGACCATGCCTATGCCTTAGCACTTGATGGATTCTCATCAACAAGTACTCTGCCTGCCAATCCTGCTGGCCACTGATTCTCATCAACCTGAATCTGCCACCTATCTTACAGTATCAGGGCAGGAATATGATGGTTGTCACACTTGTATCTGGGCCAAAATCACTGTTCAACCTGGAAAGCTACCTGTATCCATTGCTGGATGAGTTCTATTTGCTTTTCAGCAAGATAACAGCAAATGTCCATCATGTCAAAGCACTTTTTATTATCTGCATTGGAGATACCAGGCCATCAGCAAATGAGACTGCGTCTGTGGAAAGTGTGAGAGCCAGGGTACTTAGTCCATAACTCACATATAATATTATTACCCAAATACCAGCACTAAGAGAACCATATTCTTGCAAAAAGAGCATGCAGAAGTCTGTATATAGTTGCAGCAAAGTTGGCAAGATACTTAAGATAGAGGGCTTCTGTTGGAGCAAAAGCTTTCCACTGGGAGTTATGCATTTGCTTTTCAGCAACATCCCTATAGTAATGACCAAGTTGTACATGGTGCATGGTGAAAATTGGCATGATATTACAGAGTGTATGCAAAGTAAGTGATTGAGGATCTCTGCAGAGCTGCAAGCTGACTATAATGCACAGACAGATGCAAATGTAGCAATAGCAGTTCCTTCAGCTGAAGACCAGCATGTAGTCATCATAACATCACCACCCCCTATATTAGGAAGTATGTTGTCAGCTCATACCAAAGCATTAGTGAGGCATTTGGTGTAGTGACTGACAGAATAAATGTAATGGCCCAGATAGAGCAGGAAATAGTCCAGAAACAGGATGAGTGGATTAAAGATGTAGAGCAATCAATATCCCAGATAGATCAAGCAGTATCTTTGCTGCAAAGAAGGAGCTCAAGTAGCTCAATGTCACAGCTAAGAATTAAGCCATTTCATAATGTAACAGCAGAGGAATACTATAGAGTTGTTAAAGCACAACAACAGTACCAAAAGATAATGCACACAGAAAAGCCCATCACTGCATGGGAGGGAGAAGATATACTGTTTATACCAAATACTACAAATAAAATGGCATTTTAGATCCCTGAAGCTGTTGACTGCAATGATGAAGAGTGGGCCAATATTTAAGTAGCTGTTTGAAGTCTAGCATACCAGCACTTTAAGGCCAGCATACCATGGGACCATCACATACTCAAGGCCAAACAGAATGTGCTTGACTTGCCCCATGAGCATTATCCTGGACTCAAACAAGCAAGCAGATTTTAGGCCAGAATTGGTTTGCCAAGACTGTATCAGAATAATAGCAGAAACTATCAAAGGCGGAAGAACACGGGTGCAAGAGCTAAAAACCGGCAGCTTCCTCAATAGCCTGTTACTAGCTGGGCCAAAAGATTCAAACAAGGGTCAAAAAAAAATCCAGTAGATGGAAAAATGCTGATAAGGGGAAGCAGGCAGACACAGCAGCATCAGCGCTACATTCTTCAAGGAAAAAGTGTAGGTCTACTCAAGAAGCACACAGTCTAAGTAGCAGTCAAGGACCTGACAGTGATATAAACAAGTGGCTACCTCATGAGCATATCAGAACATGGGCTGCAAGCTCAGAAAAGTTGGAAAAGAAGCATCTGGTTACCTGCAGAGTGGCAGCCCAGGACAAGTGGGCCAAAACAGATGCATCAGAGCAGCATTTATTAAGGAGCAATGTGGTTCAATAGAAGAATTTCTCAGTAGCTTTGAAAACCTGGCAGTGATATAGGGAAAAATGTCTACCTAAGCCAGAGACAGGAAGGTACAAGAAAAAGCTGCAGTTCTTGCCATTCAATGCCATAAGCCCAGAACAGGCTGAATCCCATAATAGTCAAGAAGAATTACTAACAAGAAAACAGCTTTTTTGCAAGAGCTGGAAGCACAGTCAGTTGAGATACACTTCAGTGAGGAAGATGTGTTTGCAGAGAAAGGAAACTTGTCTACCACAGCCTCCACAGCCTGCACTGATGACAGAGTGGAGATCCCACTGGCAGACAAAGTATCAGTATCAAGAACTCAAAATACTATCACAGTACCTCTAGTGGAATCTTGGAACATAACTAAGCAAACTAAGAGGTTGCAGCACTTCTTTAAGGGAAGTGCTCCAGAAAACACACTCAAATATTGCATGTAGTTATTGCAAAGACTGGCAGATAAGGTGCTAGACCTTGCTGTGCAGGTTGATCACCAGGATGTATGTGAACCAGTAAAAGAACAGTGGCTTAAAGACATGGGGCTCCTACCAAAGTCATGGAAGCAGAGAATTACAGCAGAATTACATAATGAGTGGTGAATTTTAATGGAATTACTTGCTGAGTGTGGAGTTGGGCTTAATGTCAGTGTTGGGTATAGGGCCTTGCATAGGTCAATAAAATTGGCAATTGTGGTGCAACTGAAGTTTCAGCAGAAATAAATCAGTTTGTAAGCAATCAATATAAGAGAGATGAATGAGTTTGGAAGTAAGTAGTGAGAAAAAGTGGCAATAGCCAATCAATACACACCACTGTAGGAGGTGGTAGAGTGTCTGGGATCAGAAAGAGGGAAGATTGGCAGAGAACCAATCAAATGCCACTTTTGTATTGTTGTGATAAGAAATATTGACCAAGTTTTTTGTGAAATGCAGGGTGAAATAATTTGTGACTCTCTTTGTGCAGTATCTTGATGGGAGCAATACCTCTTAATCATGGGGCATAAAATCTGAGACTGCCTTTTTATGAGATCATCACTATAATTTTTCACAGTGTAGCAACAGAGATCTACATATCCAGCTTTATACTTGAAGCATAAGCTATCATATCCTGTTGCAAAAACCTTGCACAAAAGTTGTATATGCATCAAGTTGGCACTAAGGATCCTCTTCTGGATAGATATTCCTACAACTTCAACATATGACTTGCAATGCTTACAATGTACTCCTAATAGATATGGCTTCAGAAGGCCACATGAATAACTACATATCAAGTCTATCCAGTCCTTGAATTTGTAATGTTACATATATGAATGAATTTTGATTTGAAGCTGTGAGCAGTGCCTTGGGTAGAATATACTCTGTAGTATCTTGCCATTCTTTTAAATATTTCTAGTATGTCAAAGTGCTCACTTAACTTAAAAAGCTGCATGTATAACTTGATTATTAGCACAGGGGTATTGCCAAAAAGCAAATACATTGCTCATGGTAGAAAGGTTTTGCTCTTAAAGATACTCTCTATCTCAGGTATATCCAGTTACCAAGTAATCCATATTCCTGCAGATGGCTTATAGCTTGCCAACTTTGCTGCTATTGCATGCTGATGTCTGTATGTTGCCTTTATGAGAAGATGATGTTTGTAGCATTGGTGTTTGGATAAGTATCATGTGTGTGAGTTGTGGAGTAAATCCCCTGGATCTCACACATTCAACAGCAATATCATACATTGTGCCCAGAAAAGCCAGCTATCTTGCTGATGCTGGGGTATCTCTAATGCAGATGATGATATGCACTTTGATATCATAACCATTAAGTAGTATTCTGCTGGAAAGCATCCAAAATTCATCCAGCAATGATTACAGGTAGCCATCCAGGATGGATAGTAATTCAGGCCAAGATACCAGTGAAACTATTGTCAGATTGCTGCTCTGGTACCACAAGATAGACAGCTTATTATGGCCAATGAGAATCAGAGGCCAGCAGGTTTTGCTGGTAAAACACATGTTTAAATAGAATCCATCAAGTGCTAAGGCAAAGGCATAGTCATACATACCCTCAAAGCAGCCCTTGCTTCAGGGCTGTTTGTAATGTTTGCCATCAAATATATTGAGAATATTTGTACTTGATTGTTACTGGGTGCAGTACATTATAACTTCACAATATATGCTGCATTGCATAGGCTTCTTTAGATGGGATATTACCAGAATCTATCTGGCATGTGAGCAATGTTTTCCTCCAGCAGTGGTAGATTCTTTAAAAGTTGGATACCTTGCAATAGTGGTATTCTCTCATGCAAATGCCAGGCAACTGTTAACACATACTTGTACTGGGATAGCTACAGCAGCATATGGTGCCAGCCACATGATGGTTGTCCCCTTATTTCATGTACATGATGAGTTGCATATGGGATTGATACTGGCAAGGAGTAGTAGCAAATACTCAAAGCCCCCATTGCGGATGTTTGTTGCCACATGCCACCTCTCTCGCTGCAGCATTACATCATTTGCCAGTAGATGGCTTACTTGGTCACTTGCCTCCATAAATATCCATAGAATTTTTTCTATGGGTGTTGTGTTATTTGTATTGGGATCTGGACAGTCTGATTCAGGGTACTGTTGTTAGGGGAAATAGTCTCACAATCCAGCAGTGAGCCTTCTTCTTCAGAGCCATCACTCTGCATGCCATATTCAGAATGCTGAGGGGAGCCTAAAGATGTCACAAACTCACCTGACTCAGTTTGCATATGGTTACAAGTATGGCCAGATGTTGTAATAGCGGTAGGTGTCATAATTCCATGACATCCCTGGCCTCCAATTATCAAGCCAAATCAAGTCAGTAAAAAAATCCAAGTTCCTTCTGGAGAGTTCTATTACATTCTAGCAACTTTTTGAAAGCTACAAGTCAACTTTACACAATGGAACATCATATGGAAGCTTCCCATTGGAGTTTATGTAGCCCCATACTCTATATGGTAATATTACGTCATAAGACCTGGTTGCATGATCAGCCAACCCCTGACATATCCCCATGTGATATTCTAGTTTGTTCTTCAGTACATCTCTATCTTGGCACACTTACTGTGCCTCACCCTAGAACCCATCAGCATTAGCCAATATCTCTGGGCATTGATATTGCTAAAAAGTATATATAGTCTTATCCCGCCTTGTGTATTCCTCAGTCTGATAGGCACAAGTCTTGAATAAACAGCCTTGCCTTGGAAACACGCCTTGCCTTGTTGATCCACACCTAAGTCCCTACCTAGTCCTGGCTTGCCTAGCCCTACACTCCTGCCTTGTGTCTATTCATAGCAGCTTAATCAAACTGCTGTTAACTTGCCTGTGGACCTCTGCCTTCTACCCAAAGTGCTTGAGAAGAACTTGTAAAGGAATACCCACTGTAGGTATCACTCTGAGTCTTTCCCTAGTCCTGCTCTCTGAAGGCAAGGATACTTTATCTGTGTAAAGTTATTAGCCCAAGCTGCATTCACTTTATTACCCTGCTGGTGTAGTTTACAACTGCTACAGCATTGGAAGTTATACTATATTTAATTATTAGCCCTAAAGTAAGATCTATACAAAGCACTTATAGGGCCAGATAGTACCAGTGGACCAAGATAGTGCCATACATTTTTCTTACATGTTACCAGCCACCGTAGCTAGATTCAGAGTGCCATAGGTATTGAGTACCTGATGCATGTCTTCAGTTCTTCTGTTCTATTACACATCCTGCACCATATTGATTCACAAAAAAACTTCAAAAAATGAATTTTCTCCTGCATCATAGGTGAAACACAGGGGCTGCCTTGCATGGTGATGGAGAGCTATGTCTCACACTCTGTGGCCAAGTATAGGCTCCTCTTGGCCTCCTGGGCACACTATGGCATCACTTGGCACTCATGGCTCAATGTGGCACTATCCAACAGAACAAGTCTACTTATTAGCCAACCTCCTTCCCAGTAATCTAGTCACCCAGTACTAAGCCTGATGATCCTATGCAAATTGACAGTGCCAAATACAAGAACCAGATGTCAACAGGCAAACCTCTACCTCTACTGGGGCTAACCAGGCCATTTTGCCATGTCTTGTCCCAACAAGAAGTCCAGCTTCAGACTACGGCAATCATCAAATGAACAACCTTGTCCAAATTTGCTGGGAAACTCCAGGGTCCAGTTACAATGGCAGGCTTGCAACTGGACCCTCCAATGAAAATTCATTACATTCAAGTAACATCATACTCTACCAAGTCCATGCAGTCCTTAAGAATGCCTGTCAATATCTATATCCCTGAATCCAGTCCTGTGCATGTCATTGCCCTCATAGATTCTGATGCTTCCTCCAGTTTCATTGGCCAGTTGTTTGTCCAGAAGCACAAGATGCCCACTATCCTGAAATTCTCTCCTGCCAAAGTAGAAGCTATTGATGGAAGATCCCTCTCCTCTGGCGCTGTTACCCATGAGACATGTCCACTCCAGCTGTCCAGTACTGCTCATCACAAGACACTGGCCTTTAACATCATCAACTCTCCCCACTGCTCCATAGTCCCTGCAAGCTCATGGCTTAGTCACCATAACCCAGCTATCAACTGGATGCCGAAAACCCTGACATTTCCCAGAGTCCATCAGGTCAACTCCATGAAAGCATCTGGCTTCTCAGGTGAAGAAGTATCTTTCCCCAAGCTACCCCAGACACAAGAACCAAGCATCACTAAAGGAACCCCCTCCAATGGTATACCTGCCAAGTACCATGAGTTTGCCCATGTCTTTGATAAGAAGTAAGCTGAACTACTCCCAGCACACAGACCCTATGACTTTCACATTTACCTTTAAGATGGAAAAACCCCACCTTTTGGCCCTATCTATAACCTCTTACAACCTGAGTTGAAGGAACTTCATGGCTATATCCAGGAATACCTCCAGAAAGGTTTTATTCAGCACTCTAAGTCCCCAGTTGGCACCCCAATCCTCTTTGTCAAAAAAAAGGATGGTACCCTAAGAATGTGTGTAGATTACCATGCACTGAATAAGATTGCAATCAAGAACAGGTACCTTTTGCCTCTAATCAATACCCTGTTGGATCAACTCTTTGCTGCCAAAGTATTAACCAAAACTGACCTCAGAGGAGCTTATAATACTTTCAGGATCAAGCCTGGCAATGAGTGGAAACTGCCTACAGAACAAGATATGGTCACTTTGAATGTAAAGTAATGCCACTTGGCCTCACCAATGCCCCAGCTGTCTTTCAACACCGGATGAATGATAAATTTGGGGAGTACCTTTACCAATTTGTGGTTATCTATCTTGATGATATCATGATCTACTCCAAGACTTAAGAAGGATATAATTCCATTGGGTAGAAATTCTTGACTTAGCTTGACACCACTGTGGTAGGGTAAACATACCTCCCACTGACAAGTTTACTCACATAGCTATTATGATGTACTTGTCTATATTTTATCTTATCAGTATTATCCCACTCTTCTTTTGCGCATATTATTAGTATTGTCCCCATATGATGTTTACCCTGATTAGTTATTAGCATTAGTTACCCCAGATGTTATTCAGCTTTCTGATCAATATATGTGTCTACATTAGGCAAGTACCTGCGTCAGTACCTGTGACACGTGACCTAGGTCTGTGTTCCCATCCCTATCATTTAAATACCATATATTGTATCTCTATGTTGCACAGGTTTCAGACTACTGATCCCTGGTTGGCTGGATGTGCTGTGCCTTTGAGAACCTTCCAGGACATTCTTGGCATATTTTTAGCTTATAGTGATGTCATCAAGAATTCCACTGGTGCCTGGGATCTTCTTGAGCCTTCTCATTAGTAATCAATTGGCAATCAGGAAAAGTATTTAAGGGAAGGCAATCCCTCATCAATGAATCATCCCTTCTGTCATTAACACTTTCCCTTACTGATTAGCAATTGATCACTGTCCCTGCCTTCAACAATACATCTCAGACCTTCCATCCAGGAGCTGTTCAGGGTAGTGCACAAGTCACACAAGGCCTTTAGAGACACTTGGAGCACCTAGGAAGCTAGAGAAGCAGGAGCTTTTACCATAGTGACATATTGACAAAGACACCAGCAGTTTAGACCCAGAGGCTATTGCACCCATCAGACACCTCACACACCTTCAGTTGTGTAGTTTCACCCAGGAGTACCTCTACACCACCACACTGCAGGCCTCTATGCCAAACAGGAAAACTTTGAGTTAGGCTGGAACAAAGTTGAGTTCCTGGGTTATTGTATAAGCCCAAATGGAGCAAGAATAGACCCCAAGAAGGTAGAAGCCATCCAATCCTGGCAAACTCCCTGCTCTTTAAAAGAAGTCCAATCCTTCCTTGGATTTGCCAACTTCTACAGCAGATTCTTTATAACTACTCCAAGATAGGCCCTCCCTTGACAAAGCTCACCCAAAAGAATCTGCCCTTTGCCCGGAATAAAGAACAGTCTGAGTCCTTTGATTCTTTCAAGAAATCCTTCCTGTGTGCCCCATTGCTTGCCCACCCTGACCTTGAGATGCCTTTTATCATAGAAACTGATGCCTCTGACTTTGCCCTTGGTGCCATCCTTTCCTAGTATGGTGACAAGAATGTGCAACACCCTATTGCATTCTATTTGCTTGAAGAAGGGGATGATGCCTGTTGGCAAATTGAGCATCATGCAACCCAGTCCTCCAGTATTATAGCTGCTCTTCTCCTTAAGACAGTCAAGACCAGCCAAGCCACCAACTCCACAGCAGCAACAGTGAAGAAATATTAAAGCCTCCCACTGACCCACCACACAGGTTCCCAAACCTCCAGCACCTACTTCTAGTCAACAGCATCATCAATCACCAGCACCAACTGTTTGTCCCAGACCTTGATACCCAGTTAGATATCATCCACTCTTGCCAAGATGCAATGGCTGCAGGACATTTTGGTACTGCCATAAAAATGAATGCAATCAAGAGAGACTTCTGGTGGCCCAAGCTGATATCCCTTGTCAAGGAGTACCTCCAGTCCTGTGACATATGTAACTGTGCAAAATCTGCCAGACACCAGCCATAAGTACTTCTTCAACCCTTGCTAATTCCTGACCAGCAATGGAAGTCAGCTTCAATGGACTTCATAACCAACCTCCCAAAGTCCAACTAAATTTATTCAGTCCTGGTAGTGACGTATAGACTCACAAAAATGGCTCACTTCATTTCCTGCTCCAAGAATATAGATGCCAAGGAGACTGCCCACCTAGTAAGCAAGAACATTTTCCAGCTCCATAGTATCCCTAGTGATATTGTATCTAATCAAGGACCCCAGTTTGTATCAAAATTCTAAAAATACTTCATTCCATATTTTGGTGTGCAAGTCAAGCACTCAACTATTTCTCATCCTCAGTCAGATGGTCAGATAGAGAGAGTAAACCAGATCCTTGAGCAACACCTCCGGTGCTATGTCAACTATCAGCAAGAAAACTGGACCCAGTTGCTACCACTTGCAGAATTTGCCTACAACAACTCATGTCATAGTGCAACTGGTCTCACACCATTCTATGCAAATTATAGTTTTCATTTGCAATTTGATATTCAGATTCCAACAAGCCCTGTGAGTGCCCTGGCAGCTAAACATGTGTCAACAATTCTAGAAATCTCAGAAACACTGAAGAAAGAACTATTCTTAGCCCATGAGGGGTACAAGAAGTTTGCAGACAACAAAGAGCAGGTTAGCCCCAAGCTTAATGAAGGAGTTGTAGTATGGTACTTGAGAAGAAACATTGTTACCAGCCACCCTTGTGACAAATTAGACTACAAGAAACTAGGGCCATTCAAGATCAAGAAGAGGATTAGTCCAATTGTATACTAACTACAGTTGCCACCAAGTATGAAAATCCATGACACATTCCATGTATCCCTACTAGAACCATTGCATGACTGTACTCTACCCAAGTAGCACCCAGCTAATCCCCCCATCATCCAAGTAAACAAGTACCAAGAGTTTGAAGTTCTGTAAGTGTTGGATTCAAAATACATTGGACCCCAACTTCACTATCTGGTAGACTGTGTGAGTCACAACTCAAATGATCAAAGTTGGGAACCAGCAGCAAACCTAGCAAACTGCTAAGACCTAGTTGCACTATTTCACAAGACATACCCCTACAAGCCAAAGCCAAAAGTTTGAGGAGAGCCCCTCAAAAGAAGAGAATAGGGTCATGACAACATGACATCCCTGGCCACCAATTATCAAGCCAAATCAAGTCAATAAAGAAATCCAAGTTCCTTCAAGATAGTCTACTACATTCTAGCAGCTTCTTGAAAGCTCCAGGTCCACATTACATAATGGAACATTCTATGGAAGCATCCCATTGGAATTTATGTAGTTCCATACTCTATATAGTAATAATATGTCCTATGACCTGGTTGCATGATCAGCCAACCCCTGACATATCCCCATATGATATTCTAGTTTGTTCTTCAGTATATTGCTATCTAGGCACACTTACTGTGCCTCACCCCAGAACCCCATCAGCATTAGCCAATATCTCTTGGCATCCATATTGCCAAAAAGTATATATAGTCCTATCCAGCCTTATGCATTCCTCAGTCTGATTAACAGAGGTCCTGAATAGACAGCCTTGCCTTATTGATCCACACTTAAGTCCTTTCCTGGTCCTGGCTTGCCTAGCCCAACTGTCCTGTCTTGTGTCTATTCATATTAGTATGAAGTGGCCAGGAAGAAATTGTTGGTGCAATAGTGACTTATGAATGATCACATATGACATGTGTGGCACAACACTGTGTGTGATCCTTGTAATACTTCCTATGCTATCTGCATAATGCATGGCTGAGCAGCTTGATACAATAGCCATATTGGCTTTTTTCTCTTCTCTTAAGGCATTGAATCTTAGTAATCTTCTAAATGGGGAAAACAATTTGACAACAACTTAATGCTATTAGACTTGTTCTGCTGGATAGTCCCATATTGAGCAGGGAGTGTAAATGGTGCCTTAGTGTGCCAGGGAGGTGTAGTGGAAGTATACTTGGCCACAGAGTGAGAAACATAAAAGTTCATCTTTTTACAAGGCAGCCCCTGTGTTCCACACATTAGACTTGTTCTGTTGGATAGTGCCACATTGAGCCATGAGTGCCAAATGATGCCATAGTTTGCTAGGGAGGTCAAGTGAGCCTATACTTGGCCACAGAGTGTGAAACATAGCTCTGCATCTTTGGGCAAAGCAGCCTTAAAGTAAGACCTATATATTGCGCTTATAGTGCCAGACAGTACCAGTGGACCAAGATAGTTCCATTCATTTTTGTGACATTGTACTAGCCACAGGAGCTTGATCCAGAGTGCTATGGGTATTGAGTACCAGATGCATGTCTTCAGTTCTTCTGTGCTCTTACACATCCTGCACAACATTGATCCAAAAAAATTAATCAAAAAATGGATTTTCCCCAACACAATGGGTGAAACACAGTGGCTGCTTTGCATGAAGATGCAGAGTTATGTTTCACACACTGTGGCCAAGTATAGGCTAACTTGACCTCCCTGGCACACTATGGCATCAGTTGGCACTGATGCCTTAATGTGGCACTCTCCAACAGAACAAGTCTATTGTGCTGGAGAAAATTCACTTGTTGCCCTTTCATTTATGATCAATATTGTGTATGATGTGTAAGAGCACAGAAGGACTGGAACATGCATCTGGTACTCAATACCCTTGGCATTCTGAGTCTATCTCCTGTTGCTAGTAACTTGTCACCAAATGCAAAGCACCATCTTGGTCCACTGATACAATCTGGCATTAGATCTGAGTATTAGTCATAAGACTTGTTCCGTTGGATAGTGCCACATTGAGCCATGAGTGCCAAATAGTGCCATAGTGTGCCTGAGAGTCATAGCAGACCTAAACTTGGCCACAAAGTGTGGCATATAGTTCTCCATATTCATGCAAAGCAACCCCTGTGTTTCACCTACTGTGTGGGAGAAAATCAATTTTTTAACCTTTTTTTTGGGATCAAAATTGTGCATGACATAAAAGAGCACAGACAGACTGAAGATATGCATCTGGTACATAATACCCATGGCACTCTAAATCTAGCCCCACAGGCTTGTAGCATGTCACAAATATGCATGTCACTATCTTGGTCCACTGGTACTATCTGGCACTATAAGTGCTTTGTATAGGTTCTACTTTAGGGCTAATATTTAAATATAGTGCCAGATAGTACCAGTGGACCAAGATAGTGCCATGCATATTTGTGACATGCTACAAGCCTGTGGGGCTAGATTTAGAGTGCCATGGGTATAATGTACCAGATGCATATCTTCAGTCTGTCTGTGCTCTTTTACGTCATGCACAATTTTGATCCCAAAAAAAAGGTTAAGAAATTGATTTTCTCCCACACAGTAGGTGAAACACAGGGGCTGCTTTGCATGAATATGCAGAACTATATGTTACACTCTGTGGCCAAGTTTAGGTCTGCTATGACTCTCAGGCACACTATGGCACTATTTGGCACTCATGGCTCAATGTGGCACTATCCAACGGAACAAGTCTATAAAGTAAAACCTATGCAAAGCACTTATATAGTTCCAGATAGTGCCAGTGAACCAAGATTGTGCATTGCATTTTAGTGACATGTTACTAGCCACAGGAGCTAGATTCAGAGTGCCACAGATATTGAGTATTGGATGTGTTTTTTCAGTCCTTCAGTCCTCCTACAGATCATGGACAACACTCATCCCAAAAAAATGGTTAAAAAAGGATTTTCTTCTGCACAATGGATGAAATATAGGGGCTGCTTGCAAGAAGATGAATAACTATATTTCACACTTGGTGGCCAAGTATAGGTCCACTTGGCCTCCCTGGCTCACTAAGGCATCATTTTGCACTCATGGCCCAACGTGTCACTATCCAATGGAACCAGTCTATTGCATCACTTTTTTATAAATACTCATGTGAGTGCAAGACAGCCTTGTATTTGAAATATTATACCTACATGAATGTAAGATTCATTGCTGAGCTGCCAGAGTAAGCATAATAAATGAAGTTGTGGCATAACAAGCATGTGTATATTCAATACTATTTCCTCTTTGGTTTGGCTCACTTCCATATATATGCTGCCAACAAATAATACAAAGCTTTCTGGTTCCCAACTAAGCTCTACTGTTGAGAGCAGCCAAAGAACAGTTGTGCAACAGCTTGCTTTGACATTCAGTGCAAAAAAGCAAGACTACATCCAAAAAAGACCATGTTAACAGTGTGCCCACATAAGGTGATAATGCACACTCCTCAGGCTCTCAGTCAAGTAGTCAAGCAAGAATACCTGTGAAGCTGCAAGCTCACCATTATGTTAGTGCAAATCAGGATGTAGTAAAAGCAGTACCTTGGCTGAAGACCAGCAAGTGGCCATCATACATCACCACTTAACAGTGGTAAGATCCTGCAACTTTCTCAGAAGCCTGTTACAGACAGAGCAGGAAGTTCTACACAAGCAGCAAAGAAATGTCAGGTTCACTGGAGAGTTCTGGCAAGGGACTGGCAGGCACAAACTGAGGCACTAGAGCAGCTTTCATTATGGAAAAAGCAAAGTACAATACAAGAAGCACCTGCTAACAGTAGCAACAAAGGATTCAACATTGATAAAAGCCTGTGGCTTTTTCAGGAGCCTGTCACTTGCAGGGCTGATGGTTCTAAGCAAGTGGCAAAGCAGTGTCACATTGGTAGCAAAGTGCCAGCAGGCACAAGCAGGCAAAAATGGATGCACCAGTGCAGTATTAATCAAGGAGAGAACAGAGTACAATATAAAATTCACTCATTCAAAGTGGCAGAGAAAAACCTGGCAGTGAAACAGGAAAAAGTTAGGTGAAAAAGATGTATCACAGCCAGAGATAGGGAAGATTGAGAAAAAAGCTGCTGGTCTCACCAATTAATGATGTCAGTCCCAGAATAGGCTGAATCCTACTGTTTCGTAGAGAATTACAAACAATTTCTCAGTTGCTCTTGCAAGTGTTAGAATTCTAACAAGCAGAGCTACATTCCAGTGAGGTAGATGAACTTTCAGAGAAAAGAAACTTATCTACCACTGCCTCCATATTCTCTATTTTATACAGAGTGAAGATCCCACTAACAGACAAAACAACATCATCAAGTACTCAAAAGACTAGCACTATGCCTACAATGGAATTTTGGATTATAAATAAGCACACCAGGAGATTGCAGCACTTCCTCAAGGGCAGTGTGCAAGAAATGCCTTTGAATATCGCAAGGACTTATATCAAAGACTGGGAGATGTGTTGCTAGACCTGGCAGTGCCGGATGATGACCAGGATATATGGGAACCAGGGAATGGACAGTGGCATAAAGCTGCAGGGTTCCTGCCATAGTCATGAGAAAAGGGTGTTATAGTATAAATACTTATAGAATGATGGATCTCAATGGAGCTACTTGTTGGGTGTGGGGTTGGGCTCAATGTAAGTGCTGGGCATAGAGACTTGTGTAGGTCAATACAAATGGCAATTGAGGTAAACTGAAGTTTCAACAGGAGTAAATCAATTTGTGTGCAAGAAAAGTAAGAGAATTGGCTGAGTCAGTAAATAAGGAGTGTGTAAAAGAGGCAGTAGCCAATCAATATAGATAAATGTAGGAGTTGATTGAGTGTCTGGGATCAGAAAGTGAGAGAAATACTAGAGGACCAATCAAAAGCCACTAGGGTATTGTTGCAATGGGAAATTTTGACTCAGTTTTTTGTGAAATCTGGGATGTACTATTTTTCAATGCTTATTGCACAGTGTCCTGACAGGATCAATACTTTGCAGCTGCAGGACTTTGATTTTGTAATCACCTTATGACAGGATCATCACAATTACTCTTCATAGGGCACTCAATGGCCCAGTGTAGGTCTGCTTTGCCTCTCTTGCATACCATGGCATTTTTTAGCACTCATGGCTCAAAGTTATACCATCCTTCTAAACATGGCTACTATTCTCACAGGCTACTTGATTACTAAGTCTGGAGTTCCAGAAGGTTTCAGAGATCAATATATACCATGATGACATCAGAATGAACCAAGAATGCACTATGTATATGCTGGAAGATTTGAAGTGGCACAGCACACTCAACCAATCAGGAAGCAGTATTCTAAAGCATGTGTTACAAGCCGATACCATAAAAGGGATGAATTGATAGGGATGGTGACACATGTTGGTCTTGTGTCACAGGTACTGGTGCTGGTACTAGCATAATGTAGAAGCACTTAAGTCTAATAATCTTGCATTAAGTGAGGAATAGCATATGTGTTGTGCATCAAAATTTAAAACTTGGTCAATTTCACTCCATCAAAAAATCCAGCACCCTAACTGATTTTCCCTAACCCAAACATAACTAATCCCTGTTATGGTTTATTTTATCACTTCTCAGAATCTATTTTTAGCTGTCACACCTGATCAATTTTCATGTAGGCATTACATCCTCAACTGATCTGCTAGCCATTCCAAGTGATTAGTCATCTGAGATTTATGCAACCACTTAGCAGTTGCCAAGACAGCAGCTGATTAATAATGCAACTTTTCATTTATCTTATGCACCTATCAACACCCCAACAGATTTCAATTAGTCCAGTAACTTGGTGCTTACTAATGCAACTCAATCAGAAAAGTATAAGTAAAGCTTACTGAACCTTTTGGTTTAGTGTGTGTCTCAACAAAATTAAGAATTCAACAAATCCATTCTAGTTTCTACCCAAGCTTAGTATATCTAGCACTCTCAAGAACACTAAGGCTAGCCTGCATAGCAAACCTACTCTGTTGCCTTTATAGCCCAACTCAGCTATATGTAAGCCCAATATTTGACCAGAATCTCTCTGCTAATATTTCTGACACTCTTGACAATTCTAAAATTCTGCACTTAGTGGTCACTTAGGTTTAGTTAGCTCATTCAAGAGTTTTAGTGCATTTTTCTCTTGGATACTGCAGTTTGCAATAAAATAAGCAGGTGTCATAGCTAGCCAGCTTATGAGATAGCTCTGATCAGATAAGACAAATGAGATAAAACTAAAATAGGGAAGTAGAGAATAGGAGAATGATCTCATCTTTCAGTGGGGCTTACTAAGCTCCCACCAAAGTGCAGTGCACTGTGAGGGGGGTTGGTGTAGATTGCCCCCACTGCATCCACCCTCCTCTTGGCTTTAAGCCTGGGTCTGGTATAGTGGAGCACTATAAGTGCTTTGTATAGGTTCACTTCAGGACTAATATCTAAATATGGTGCTAGATAGTACCTGTGGACCAAGATATTGCCATGCGTTTTTTGACATGTTAAAAGCCTCTTGAGCCTGAATTAGAGTGCTATGACTATTGAGTACCAAATGCATCACTTTAGTCCTTCTGCAATCTTACACATCCTGCACAACATTCATCCAAGGCCACTCTGGCACACTATGGCATTATTTGGCACTCATGGCTGAATGTGGCAATATCCAACAGAACAGGTGTTTTGCACCCATGTTAATGTAACATTTAATGATGACCTACCTTTGTTAGCATTTAAAGCAAAGCACTGGCATCATATGTAAATATACTTGCATCACTATTTCCCCTTTGGCTTGACTCCCATTTATATGATGCCAAAGAACAAAAGCAAGTTGTCTGGTTGCCAATCAAATACCACCTCAAACAATTGTTTGACAAAAGCTTGCTTAGACACTCAGTGTAACAAGCAGGGATACATCAAAAACAGCCATGTTGTCAGTGTGGTCAACTGATGGTAGTGATGAACACCTCTCAGGCTCTCAGTTAAGTAGGCAATTGAGAATCTTGGTGCAGCTGCAAGCTTGCTATAATGCACTTGCAAATTAGAGTGTAGAAAATGCTATACCTCCTGTAAAGGACCTATTAGTGACTATCATAGCCTCAGCACCACTAGTATTAGCAGTATGTTGTCATATCATACTAACTCATCAATGAAACAATCAGGTGCAGTGGCTAATAAGACTGATGTGATGGCCCAGAGAAATCAGGAAATAGTCCAAGCAGGATGTGTAGACAATATTTGTAGTGCAATCATTATCCCAGGTAGGGCATGCAGTATCTTTGTCAAAATGAAAGTGCGCCAGTATCTGAATGTTGCAGGCTAGATCTGTGCCATATCTCAATGTGACAGAAGAGGTGCACCTTAAATTCTTCTAAGCCTAACAACAGTGCCCAAAGATGAAGCCCACAGAAAAACTATTGCAGCATTAGAGGGAGAGACTGTAATCTTAATACTCAAGCCTAAGAATCAAAAGACATTGAAGATCTATAAAGTAGTTGAGTACATAGAAGAAGAATGGGCTAATATCTGGGAAGCTGTTGGAAGTCTAGCTTGACATTACCTTGGGGCCAGTATATCATTGAACTATAAGGAACCTAAGGCCAAGCAGAATGCACTTGATTTGTTTCATCAACAGTATCCTGGATTCAAGCAGGCAAGCAGATTTTGGGCCAGCATTGATATGTTAAAAGGTAACTCAAGAATAGCAGTCACTACCTCAGGCAGAAGAGCAAAGGTGCCATAACTAAAAGCTGCAGCTCCCTAAAGTGCTTGTTGTAAACATGGCTGAAAGCTCCATATAAGTGGCAAAGAAAAACTGAGTAGCCAGAAGAGTTCTGTAAGGAGCAAGCAAGCAGAAACAGATGACAAGTACAGTATTTATTAAGGAAAAAATATAGATCAATACCAGAAGCACTCAGCCACAGTAGTAGTGAAGGGTCCGGCAGTGGTAAATTCATGACTTTCTCAGGAGCCTGTCACAAACAGGGTGGAGAGCTCAAATATCAGGTAGTCAGAAGAGTGCAGGTGTAGTGAGGTTACATTGACACCCACTGGCAGATGTGCTCATTCCCATATTTTCTACTTCCCTATTTGTTACTACCCTTATATTAGTTTTATCCTACCTGTCTTACTTAATCAGTACTATCCCATAAGCTGGCTTACTATCACACCTGCTTACCTTATTACATACATTATCCCTCACTTTATGTAAGATTGCTTGATATAAGTGAGTCTACATTAGGCAGGTACCTGCATCAGAACCTGTATTACATGACAACACTGCATTACCATCCTTACCATTTTCATAGTATATACAGCATCCCTATGTTACACTGCCTTTGGAATACTGATCCCTGGTTGGTTGGGTATGCTGTGCCTTTTATAACCTTCTGGCACCTACCTAGAGCATTCTTAGCTCATTCTGATGGCATTAAGATTCCTATTTGACCACCAGGACCTTCTGGAACATCATGATTTGTAATCACTTTGCCAGTGAGAAAAGTGTATAAGGGGGGCAATTGCTCAACAATAAATTGGCATCCCTTTTATCAATATACTGACTTGTTCACTAGTGCAGTCACTGCTACCTGCTGCTACCTGAACCTCCAATCCCAGACCACAGGACACTTCCCAGCAACTGCACTGACAGCCAACTGACCTTGGAGGCACTACTTGTGAGGAATACTCAGAGTAGGTATCCTTCATTATATTTGATTCTTTCCCATGTTTGTTCTTGCACAGGCAAAGATACTTTTCTGTCTTTGTTACTATTGACCACAGCTTCACTCTTATCAAGTCCCTGCTGGTGGAGTTTACAGTTGTTTTGACTTTGGAAGCTCTAGTACATAGTCATCTCAAAGGGTGCTGAACCCTGCACATACTTTTGCTATGACACTAACTAAGTTGGGGATTGAAGCTCAATAGTTTTTGCTTGACAAGCTTGTGGCTTTTTTCCCCATCACATTAGATTAGAGATAGAACTCAAGTATTCCTAGCAAGCTTTTGCCAGAAGTTATTAGACTTGTTCCGTTGGATAGTGCCACATTGAGCCATGAGTGCCAAATGATGCCATAGTGTGCCAGAGAGGTCAAGTGAGCCTACACTTGGCCACAGAGTGTGAAACATAGCTCTGCATCTTCATGTAAAGCAGCCCCTGTGTTTCACCCATTGCGCAGGAGAAAATCCATTTTTTGACCTTTTTTTGTGGATCAATGTAGCTCAGGATGTGTAAGAGCACAGGAGAGCTGAGGATATGCATCTGGTACTCAATACCCATGGCACTCTGATTCTAGCTCCAGTAGCTTGTATCATGTCACAAAAATGAATGGCACTATCTTGGTCCACTGGTACTATCTGGCACTATATTTAAATATTAGCCCTAAAGTAGGATCTATACAAAGCACTTATAGTGCCAGATAGTACCAGTGGACCAAGATAGTGCCATTCATTTTTGTGACATGATACAAGCTACTGGAGCTAGATTCAGAGTGCCATGGGTATTGAGTACCAGATGCATATCTTCAATCTGCTTGTGCCCTAACATATCCTGCACAACGTTGATCCAAAAAAAAAGGTCAAAAAATGGATTTTCTCCAACACAATGGGTGAAACACAGGGGCTGCCTTGCATGAAGATGCAGAGCTATGTTTCACACCCTATGGCCAGGTAGAGGCTCAATTGGCCTCTCTGGCACACTATGGGATCATTTGGCACTCATGGCTCAATGTGGCACTATCCAACGGAACAAGTCTATTGCACCCAGTGAATGCCCCACATGCTTAACACTTGAGAAGTGATGACCTATCTCTCCCTTGGATTTAAACATCACCACACTGGTAAGGTTCAAGCAGGCATTAATGGATGCACCACTGCAGCATTCATCAACAAGAAAGCATAGCACTTTTAAAGTTGCAGCTGAAATAAACCAAATGGTATGTATTAAAATTAAGTGTTTGGTTCAGTTAGGAAGTAAGTGTTATGAGTAGACACAAGGCAGGAGAGTAGGGCTAGGTAAGGCAGGACCAGGAAAGGACTTAGGTGTGGATCAACAAGGCAAGGTGGATTTCCAAGACAAGGCTGTTAATTCAAGACCTGCATTTATCAGACTGAGGAATACATAAGGGGGGATAGGACTATATACACTTTTTGGCAATATGGATGCTAAGAGATATTGGCTAATACTGATGGGGTTCTGGGGTGCGGCACAGTGAGTGTGCCAAGATAGAATATACTAAAGAACAGACTGGAATATCACATGGAGATATATCAGGGGTCAGCTGATCATGTGACTAGGTCATGAGACATGTAGTTACTATATATGGCATGGGACTACATAAACTTTAATGGGAAGTTTCCATAGAACGTTGTGTTTTATAACATTGACTTTCAAGAAGTTGCTAGAATGTAGTAGAACATTCTAGAAGGAGCTGGGATTTCTTCACTGACTTGGTTTGGCTAGATTATTGGAGACCAGGGATGTCATGTGATCATGACAGTAAGGAGCAAGTAAAAGAGGCATTTGTCAATCAATGTGTGCAAATGTAATAGACTTGTTCTGTTGGATAGTGCCACATTGAGCCATGAGTGCCAAATGATGCCATAGTGTGACTAATCACAATACAACACAACAGCTCCTCATCCGCCAGTCTTTACAATCAATCCTTGAAATATGACAATGGATTCTCTTGAGCACTGCTCTTGATGAAGTGCTGCAACCTATTGGTGTGACTATTGATGTTCCAAAACTCCACTGATGGCCTTGTAATAGTCTTTCAAGCTCTTGACATTGTAGCCTTGTCTGTCAGTGGGATCTCCACTCTATCAACAATGGAAGATGTGGAGGCTGTGGAGACTGTGGTAAACAAATTGCCTTTTTCAGCAAACTCATCTACTTTGCTGGAGTGTAGCTCAACTGGCTGCACTTCCAACTATTGTGAAAACAGCTGTTTTCTTGTTGGTAATTCTTCTTGGCTATGTTGGCATTCAGTCTGTTCCTGGCTTGCAGCATTAATTGGCAAAAACTGCTGTTCTTTTGCATGCCTCTCTGCCTCTGGGCTCCTGTGAAAGTGGCTGGCTTTTATCACTGCCAGGTCTTTCACTGCTACTTTCACTGGGTGCTTCTTGAGTGGTACTACGCTTTTTCCTTGATAAATATTGTGCTGGTACATCCATGTCTGCCTGCTTGTCCCTAATTGGCACTCTTCCAGCTATCTGATATCTCTTTGACACTTGTCTGGAGATTTTGGCCCTGCTTGTAACAGGTTCTTGAGGAAGCTGCTGGTTTTTAGCCATGGCATCCTCATTCTTCTGTTGTTGATAGTTTCTATTATTCTTAATATACTTTCTTAGCATACCAATGCTGGCCCAAAATTTGTTTGCCTGTTTGAATCCAGGATAAAGCTCATGGAACAAGTCAAGTACATTGTTCTTGGCCTTGAGTTCCTGATGATCCCATGGTATGCTAGCCTTAAGGTGATGGCATGCTAGACTTCTGATGGCCTCTTGTATATTTGCCCATTTTTCATTATTACACTCCACAGCTTTGCAGATCTTCAATGTCTTATGATTTTTAGGCTTGGGTATAAACACCACATTGTCTCCCTCCAATGCTGTGATAGGCTTTTCTGTGAGCTTTATCTTTGGGCACTGTTGTTGCACTTTGAAGACTGTACTGTGTTCCTCTGCTGTTACATTGGAAGATGGCTCAATTCTTGGCTGCAACATTGAGCTACCTAGATTCCTTCTTTGCAGCAAAGATACTACATTTGCTACCTGGGATATTGATTGCTCTACATATACTATCTGCTCTTCTTGTCTCTGGACTATTTCCTGATTTCTCTGGGCCATTGCATCTATCCTATCAGCCACTGCACCTAAGTGCTTCATTAAAGCTTTGGTATGAGCTGACAACATACTTGCTAATATGTGTGGTGGTGATGTTAACATGGCCGCTTGCTAATCTTCAACTGAGGGTACTGCATTTGCTACATTCTCATCTGCCTAAGCATAATGGTCAGCTTGCGGTGTAGTGGGGTCACAGTGACACCCACAGGCAGATGTGCTCACTCCCATAGGTTCACTTCCCTAAAAAGGATTACCCCCCCTATATTAGTATCATCCCAAATTGCAATATTTTCTATCTGTCTATGTGATTTTCACTATGTGACCTGGCAAACCATTTGTCACTATTAACCTGTTGCACAAGCTATTCCTATTCCTTACCAAGATGCCAAGATAAGATAGTTGCCATATATGGCAAGTACCCCAACAGTGCCTATGTCATGTGACCATTCTGGCTTCATAACCCTCCTATCCTACTACCATATGAGGTAACTACATGACACAGAGGTTTCAAATTACCACTATCTGATTGGCTAGGTACTACTATGTCTCATGCAACAGTCTGCCAAGAATTTGAGCTATTTTTAGTACACAACAACATGATTGGCTGTCTACTACCTTCTGTAAACTTCTGGAAAGTATTTTCTAGCAAGAATTTGAGCAGCAAAAAAAATATATAGGGGAGGCTATCCCTTACAAATAAATCATCCCTCTTCCAATATTCCAGCTTATTGATTAGTGAGATTACTGCTGCCTATTAACACTACTTTCTGACACAGACCTGACAATACTCCCAGGAAACCGTGCTGACAGCCAACTGACCTTGGAGGCACTACTTGTGAGGAATACTCAGAGTAGGTATATTTTATTTTATTTAAATGTTTTCCCAAATTTGTTTGTGTACAGGCAAAGATACTTTTCAGTCTTTGTAACTCTTGGTCAAAGCTGCATTCTTATCAAGTCCCTGTTGGTGGAGTTTACAGTTGTTTTGACTTTGGAAGCTTTAGTACACTGTCATCTCAAAGGATGTTGAAGCCATTATAAACTTTTGTTAAGACACCAACTAAGTAGGGGATTGTAGCCCAATAGTTTTCCCTTGACAAGCTTGAGGCTTTATCCCCCTTCACATTAGATTAGACAAAAGACCCAGTATTCCTAGCAAGCTTTTGCCAGAGGTTATTGCACCCAGTGAACACCCCACACACATTCACACTTGAGAAGTGTTGGCCATATTTTGCCCTTTGGACTTATACACCACCACAGTGGCTCCACAGAGGTTCTCAATTACCTACTTGACTGAGAGCCTGAGGAGTCTGCATTATTACCTTCAATGGGCACACTGTTCACAGGGCCTTTTATGGATGTAGCCCTGCTTGTCGCACTGAATGTCAAAGCAAGCTGTTGTCCAACTGTTCTTCTGTTGCTGTCAGCAGTGTTGTGCTTCAACATTTAAAACTTGGCCAATTTCACTCCGTTAGAAGATCTAGTACCCTAACTGATTTTCCCTAACCCAAACATAACAAATCCCTGTTATGGTTTTTTTATCACTTCTCAGAATCTATTTTTAGCTGTCATGCCTGATCAATTCTCATGTGGTCATTATGTCCTCAACCTATCTGCTAAGCCTTTCCAAGTGATTAGTCATCTGAGATTTATCCAACCACTTAGCAGTTGCCAAGACATCAGCTGATTAATGAGGCAATTGTTCATTTATTTTATGCACCTATCAACACCCCAACAGATTTCAATTAGTCCAGTCTCTTGGCGCTTACTTATGCAACTCAATCAGAAAAGTATAAATAAAGCTTACTGAACCTTTTGGTTTAGTGTGTGTCTCAACAAAATTAAGAATTCAACAAATCCATTCTAGTTTCAACCCAAGTTTAGCATATCTAGCACTCTCAAGAACACCAAGCCTAGCCTACATAGCAAACCTACTCTGTTGCCTTTATAGCCCAACTCAGCTATATATAAGACCAATATTAGACCAGAACCTCTCTGCTAATATTTCTGGCACTCTTGACAATTTTAAGACTCTGCACTTAGCTGTCACTTAGGTTCAGTTAACTCATTCAAGAGTTTTATTTCACTTTTCTCTTGGATACAACAAGCAGTGGGGCTTGGTTGAGAACCCAATGACTTTGCTTTATATTTTGGCAACATATATATGGAAGTGAGTCAAACCAAAGGGGAAACAGTGTTAAATACACGTATGTATGTGGTGCCACAACTTTATTTATAATGCTTACTATGGCAGGTCATCATTGAATCTTACAGTCATGTAGGTGCAATGTCTCAAATACAAGACTGTCTTAAGTTCACATGAGTATTGACCAAAAAGTGATTTAATAACATTACATTGTTAAAGGTCAAACTGGTTGCCCAGGGACAAGACTACTTTGACTCACACCGTAAGAGAAGAGAAAAAAGACCATGTGGCTATTGTGGCAAGCCTCTCAGCCATGAAGCATGCAGACAGCATAGGAACTATTACAAGGATCACAGCTAGTGTTTTGCCACCCAAGTCATATTTGACCACTCATTGGTCACTACTGTACCAACATTATCTTGCTGGCCAGTTGATACTTCTATATTAGCACCTGGCCAACTTAGTCACCTTGCGCAATTGGAGTCAGGTGAGCTTGTGACACCTTTAGGCTGACCTCAGCCTTCCAAATATGGCATGCAGAGTGATAGCTCTGACAAAGAAGGTTCACTAATGGATTTTGAGCCTATTGCTCCTAACAACAGTACCACATATGAGCCCAGTCAAATTCCTATATGCCATGAGACAACACCCATTGAAACAAATGCCAAGAATACTTTATGGAGCCAAGTGAGCCCAATAATCCATCTACTGGTGAATGATATAATGTTGTGGCTGGAGAAGTGGTGCATTTCCACTAATATCAGTAATGGGGGCTATGAGGATCTATTAATACTTCTTGCCAAAGTGATACTGGATGCAACTTACCATGTACATGGTACAAGTAGGAAACCGTTATGCAGCTGGCAACATATGATCCAGAGACTGTCCTGATTCCAGTATGTGTTAACAGCTGCATGGCATTCACATCCAAAAATGCTACCATTGCAATGTGTCCAAATTTTCAGGAATCCACCACCATTGAGGGAAAACATTGTTCACACTCCAGATATATTCTGATTGTACCCTGTCTGAGGAAGCTGATACAGTCTAACAAGTATTACACAGCTATACAGTACTGCACTCAGTATCAATCATGTGCAAACATATCCAATATATTTGATGGCAAACATCGCAAACAGCTAAAAAGCAAGAGCTACTTTGAAGGTATGTATGACCATCTTATGGTATCAGAGCAATAATCTGATGGTAGTCTCACTGGTATCTGGGCCTAAATCACTGTCCAACCTGGATAGCTACCTGTATCCATTGCTGGATGAATTTTGTATGCTTTCCAGCAGATAACAGTAAATGGTGATTGTGTAAAAGCGCATATTATTATCTGCATTGGAGGTACCCCAGTCATCAGCAAGATAGCAGGTTTTTCTGGGCACAATGAACAGTGCTGCTGTCAAATGTGTGAGATCCTGGGGATTTACTTCATAACTCACACACATTATTATTACCCAAATACCAGCACTAGGAACATCATCTTTCCACAAAGAGAATGTACAGAAGTAAGCATGAAATTGCAGCAAAGTTGGCAAGCTATAAGCCATTGGCCAGAATATGGAATCAATTGGAAACAAGATATACTTAAGATAGAGGGTATCTGTTGGAGCAATAGCTTTCCACTGGGAGCAATGCAATTGCTTTTCAACAATATTGCTATACTGATGACCAAGTTGCACATGGGGCATTGTGAGCTAAATGAGCCCTTTGAGATACCGGAGAAATTTGAAAGAATTGGCAAGATATTATAGAGTATCCGCAACCCTAATTACTTCTCATGGGCTCCAATTAATATCCACATGCATATGCAACAATACATATGAAAAGACTGGATGAACTGGATATGTACTTATTCAAGTGGTGTTCTGAAGCCATCCCTACCAAAAGTACATTGCAAGCATTGGGAGTCATATGTGGACATTGTAGGAATATTTATCCAGAAGCAGATCACCAATGCCAACTTGACACATCTACAGCTGTTGTGTGAGGAGTTTGTGACAGGATTTGAGCAGCTACACTACAAGCATAAAGCTGAATGCGTAGATCTCTGCCACTACTGTATCCATTCTCTACTCTGTCTTAAATGTTGTGTGGAGAATTGTGGTAATGGAAAGTATTCCATTACTACAATATCTCTAAACCAATATTGCACTCATTTCTTTATTTTGCTTTTTGCTATTGTAACTCACAAGAGAAAGATCAAGAATTTCCAACTTTGAAGAGCAAATGCTCCAGACCCTGACAAGCAATCCACCCAAGAATATTATGTCATACAGAACACATAGTAGCCAACACATGTTTCAAATTACAGCTCATTTGAAGCAGTACTTAAGGAGTTATGACCAAAAGAGTCAACTATTATATATACTATGCCTTATTGCTAGGATTACTATGGTGACTTTGATCGCGTGTAACTTTCGAACCAGCCAATCAAATCACGTGAAATTTTCACAGGTGCTGCGCCTATGTCCGATCTGTGCCACTGCAAAATTTTAGCTTCGTAACACGTGTATTGCTTGCGCAATCGCCCAAAAACTTTGATCCTTCAAAATTTTCATGTATATGACTTCCCCAGCTGAAAAATAAAGAGAGAGCCTCTCTTTCCAGAATCTCCACACTACGATTACAAGTTTAAAGGTTATAAGACTTCCCCTGCATCACTTGCACTGTTGAGTATTCTGACTTTGATCAGTACTACATCAGTAAAGAGACTGCAAAGCTCACAAGAATCCAATCTAAGTTCTACAAGAAACTACCACTTTTCTGTTGGAAAAGTCCCCTCTAAGACACCCCTTTAGTCTAAAGACCCCTTTAGAGACCCCTTTAAGAAACCCCTTTACTCTAAAGAAGCCCCTTTAGGCACCCCTTTAGTGTAAAGTCCACTTTAGAGACCACTACAAGAAGCCCCTTTACTCTAAAGACACCCCTTTAGACACCCCTTTAGGTCTAAAGACCCCTTTAGAGACTTCTACAACACACCCCTTTAGGTTAAAGGGGAGTTCAGAATTTCCATATTAGGAAATATTTTCTCAGAAAGGAAAGTGACTTCCAAATAAGGAAAAGTTACTATAAAAGTAAATAAGCCCATTAGTCGACAGAAGGTCAGAACACTGCTGTAGAAGTGATAAACACTGCCTACAGTATATTTTGAGCCCAAGATTGAGGAAATTAGTGAAAGTTATATCTTCTATCGGTATATCAAACTCCCAATAAACTATTTCAGTATTAACATACTGGAAGTTGTTGTATATTGTTGATTAGCCTCTACATTGTAGAACAAGCCCCAAACTAATCATAATACAACATAACAAGTATTTGGTGGAGGACCTGGGTAGTTTGAACCTTTCACTATACAAGCATCAAGAAACGTTACAAGAATGACTGATACACCACTCCCAGAGTTAATAGCCACTTTTAAAGGTGCCATTCCAGTAAAATTCTCAGGAGAGAATGTTACTGAGTTTCTAGAAGAGTTTAACAATATAGCTGCAGCATTTGAGCTATCACACAAGAACAAAATCCAATTGTTTCCCTTTCTCTGTGAAGTTGAAGTATCAAGATTCTTACAAAGTTTGGACCCATTTAAGATATCTGTTGGCGCTAACTATAACTGGGACACTGCTCAACAAGCTATTTTAGCTGAATACCAAAAAGAAGCACAGTTTGTTACACTAAATGAGCTAGAAATGCCTTACAACAAGACCCAACCCTTGCAGAAGTACATTCAAAAGTTTGAGTCAAAAGCAAGGCATGTTGAAGCAGCTATTGGAATTCCAAGATTTTATCAAAGAAACTATTTTCTGATGAATATGCCTCCTGAAATACGTAATGCCATTAGCCACCAAGTTCAGGCTACAAGCTCCTACAACAATGTTAAACAAATGGTGTTAAACTATCAATCAGGGAGACAAGTCATGGATTCCATTAATATTCAAATGAAGATTTCCACTCCAGCTAAACAAATTCTTCATCGTACAAATAACACACAAAGTGATCAGGTTAATGAATTAATTGATGCATTAGGAAAGCTGACGCCTAAGTTGGACTCTCAAAGTGTACCATCATCAAGCCTCAACAAGGCAAGACCAGAAAATCCCAAAACAACCAGTAATTATCCACAGCAAACCAAATATTGTGTGTACTGTGAATCTGCTGAGCATAGCCGTTATGGTTGTCAAATATTTAATATTGATATTGACAGTCATAAGGTTATGATTGATTGTTATGGGAAGATCTGTGATATTGCTGGAAACCCCTTGCCTATCAACAGAGGTTATGGTGGAATGAGGTCCTATGTACTTGCTCAAGAAGAATCAAGTAAAAGCACCAAGACATCAAATTTCATACAAATCCAAAAGACTGCAGAAATTCCAAGCAATGAACGTTACGTACTCACAATATCAGATCCATCAGGGCAGGTCCAAGAATATCTAATGGAAAAAGAGGAAGTTGAAGAGTTTAATTGCCTTATTGATAAGAGAAAGTATGTTTCTACAGAGAACAATCCTAAAAAAGTGTGTAACGACAAAAGAAATCAGCCAATTGTTGAAATACCAGTACAGCCAGAAACATCAAAAATCCAAAAAGAACACTTGCAACCTCAATCTAAGTATGACACTACTGCAATTACACAGAAAGTTATTGACAAATTCTGGAAATCTCCATTTCCACAACTTACAAATCAAGAAATGTTCACCGCCATCAACAATCTCAGTCAACTACTACCAGAAATGGTTAAGCCTATGAACAAAGATATCCTGAAGAATTATCAAGAACAGTCATCAACAACGTTATCAAGTGAACAACTACAATTTGAAGTAGAAAAAGCCTTTTACTCTATAACAACAGGAAGCTATGCTGCTACAATCAACAATGTTGAAGTGGAATGTGTTTTTGATTCTGGATCAGAAATCAATGCTATCACCACTATGACTTTTGAAAAAATCAAATTGCCATTGACAGAAGTTGACTGGAATATGAGAACTGCTACAGGTGCAACAGAGAAGATGCTTGGACTTTGTCACTCTGTACCAATTGAAATTGGAGGAATCAGGGTTACTTCTCCCTTTTTCATTGTTGCCAATGGACCCACTTTTGAGGTATTGTTGGGACGACCATATGAGAGAAAGTCTCTTCTACAAGCTGATAATAGACCTGATGGAAGCTTATGGCTGACAATCACATCTGACGATTGAAAAAGAAGGGCAACCTTTTGTGCAGCAGAAGAGAATAATCCAAGAAATGCAGACACCATTCCAGTAAAAAACATACAGGTTCATAAGGATATTTTGTTTTATGATCAACACTTCATTCCATCGACAACAAGTAAGACAAATACTAAGTATAAGCCAGTTGCATTGAAAGCAAAGCCAGTATCTACTGGAATCTCACCATCTGCCCACGACAATCCTCAAATGGAGCCTTTGCACAAATATGACAAAATCAGACTCACAGAAGAGAAGCTCAAGGAGTTGGCTATTGGGACTACTCTTTCCACTGAGGAGAGAAGTCTCTTTTTGACTATGCTACAATGCTATGACAATGTCTTTGCATTTAATGATGCACAAAGAGGATGTTTATCCACAGAGCTATTTCCACCAGTTAAGATCCATACCGTTGAACATACACCATGGACACTGAGATCATATCCTATTCCCTCAAGATTACTGAACAAAGTAATTGAAATGCTACAATCAAGATTTCAAAGTGGAGTCATTGAATATAGCTATGGACCTTATCGCAATCCCTGGTTTACACCAGTTGAAGAAAAATGGAAGTCTACGGTTTATTCAAGACGTACAGCATTTGAATAAGGTCACCATCAAAGATGCTATGCAACCACCCATACAGACATGAGTATATTGAGTCATTATACTGGATATCCTCTGATTACAACATTGGATCTTTATTCAGGATATGACCAAATACTTCTGGATCCTACCTCAAGAGATTTCACCGCTATGGATACACCAATAGGACTCATAAGGATGACAAGAATTCCTCAAGGATGGACAAACTCTGTCCAAAATTATCAACGTGCAATGATTTGAGTTTTGGATGACTGTTTCCCTGAAATATGCCGACTATTTCTTGATGACATTGCAGTTAAGAATAAGTCCAGAGAAAAAGATACATTGCATGTCTTACCTCAAGTAAGAAGATAAGTTTATGATCACATATGCACTGTTGAGAGGGTCATGAAGAAACTTCAAGCTTCTGGTCTGACTGTATCAGGAGCCAAATGCAAGTTTGGCTACGACAAAGCAATCATTCTAGGTGAACTTGTTACTGAAAAAGGGAGATTGCCTGATCCTGCAAAACTTTCATTGGCACTGAATTGGAAGCCACCAAGGAATATTCATCAAGTCAGACAATTATTAGGACTTACTGGTCTATTCAGAATCTGGATCAAGAACTATGCTCAAATTGCTAAGCCACTGACTCAGTTATTACAGAAAAACCAGAAATTTGAATGGCATGAAGAACAGGCAAATGCTATGTTGACATTGCTTGAGTCATTATCAAAGCCACCTGTCTTAGCAGCTATAGACTACAGTGTTATTGATTCACAACCAATCATTGTATCAGTTGATAGCTCTGGAATTGGGGTTGGTGGAATCATGATTCAAGTTTCAAAAGATCATCATCAACAACCTTGCAAATATCTTAGTGGACTATTCAAAGGGAATGAGCT
The DNA here is from genome assembly GCA_002104905.1 of Basidiobolus meristosporus CBS 931.73. Classification (NCBI taxonomy): domain Eukaryota; kingdom Fungi; phylum Basidiobolomycota; class Basidiobolomycetes; order Basidiobolales; family Basidiobolaceae; genus Basidiobolus; species Basidiobolus meristosporus. Next base: position 15,872 of record MCFE01000178.1, on the reverse strand, counting down.
TAACTAACTGTCTATCAAGAAAGAAGCACTGGGAGTACTCTATGTACTCAAAAAGCTAAAGCCATACTTATTAGGAGTACACTTCACACTGGAAGTTGATGCCAAGCCATTATTAGGAATGTTGAATAAGTTGGAGCTTTTGCCTGATCCTATTCTAGCACAGTGGATATCATACATCCAGATCTTTGACTTTACGCTGCAACACATACCAGGAGCCAATCACAAAGGACCTGATGCCTTATCTAGAAAGCAACCAAATTCACCGTACTTAACTGATGATGATGAGATTGATGAGTTCCTTGAAAACACTAGTCTTGGATTCTCATTCAGACATATGATACAAAGCAATTATCAACAAATCAAGGAGTTTCTTACATCACTCAAAGTTCCTGCTGATATTCCCACAAATCAACACACAAATTTTAAAAAGAAGTCTCTGAAGTTTGTACTGCATGACGGCACACTTTTCAGAAAAAGCAAACATGGAGTTCCTTGACGGTATATACATAACAAGCATGATCAAGAGAAGATCATTCAAGAATTGCATGAGTCTGAATCAGGAGGTCATAAGGGAATTACATCAACATATGCAAAAATCTCTTTACGGTATTTTTGGCCAATGCTGTACACCAACACAAAAGAATATGTGAAGTCATGTATTCCATGTCAAAGAAGAGACAACCAAAAGATGCATGAACCACTTCACAGTATATACACATTTTATGCTTGGCAAATTGCACATGTAGATATTATACATTTACCAAGGGCAACAGCTGGGTATAAGTATGTGGTGGACTGTTGTGATAACTTTACTGGTTGGATAGAGGCTAGAATGCTGAAGCAAGCCAATGCAAAAGCAGTAGCAAGATTTCTCAAAGAAGATGTATATCTCAGACATGGTTCAGTTGGCACCCTTATTGCAGACAATGGAGAATGTGGATCTTATGAAACACAAGCACTAGCAACAAAGCATGGAACCAAGCTTATATATACTACGCCATACCACCCACAAGCAAATTCACCAGTTGAACGTGGACATTCTGCTTTTGCAAACACATTAGCAAAGCTTAGCTATGAAGAACCCAACAAGTGGGCAAATAACTTTCATGCAGCAATTTGGGCTGATAGAGTTAAGGTTAAAAGAAGTACAGGGTATACACCATTTTTTTTAATATATGGACATGAAGCTGTTTTGCCAATAGACATATCTTTTGAGAATTAGCTTACGCTCCCATGGAAACCAACCATGACAACATCAGAGCTATTGCTAGCAAGAGTACAACAGATTCAACAAGCACACACTCTGCAACAGAATGCAACAGAAAACCTGAAGAAATCCAGAATAGCTGGCAAGGAGAACTTTGACGCTCAAAAATGCCCAAGAAAAACATTGTTAGAAGTAGGTAAGTTGATACTACTTCACAACACAAAAAGCCAAAGAAACAAGGCATCCAAGCTGGATATGCAATGGCAAGGTCCCTACATGATCATACATGCAAACAAAAATGGATCTTACAAACTAGCAGAACTTGACGGTACACCACTTGCACTGACACAATCTGGTAACAGATTGAAGAAGTTCCATATCAGAAGCAATAATGAGGGCATTATTTCTCAAAGTTAAGGGAGACTTGTGGTAATGGAAAGTATTCCATTACTACAATATCTCTAAACCAATATTGCACTCATTTCTTTATTTTGCTTTTTGCTATTGTAACACACAAGTGAAAGATCAAGAATTTCCAACTTTGAAGAACAAATGCTCCAGACCCTGACAAGCAATCCACCCAAGAATATTATGTCATACAGAACACATAGTAGCCAACACATGTTTCAAATTACAGCTCATTTGAAGCAGTACTTAAGGAGTTATGACCAAAAGAGTCCAACTATTATATATACTATGCCTTATTGCTAGGATTACTATGGTGACTTTGATTGCGTGTAACTTTTGAACCAGCCTGTCAAATCACGTGAAGTTCTCACAGGTGCTGCGCCTATGTCCAATCTGCGCCACTGCAAAATTTTAGCTTTGTATCATGTGTATTGCTTGCGCAATCACCCAAAAACTTTGATCCTTCAAAATTTTCATATATATGACTTCCCCAGCTGAAAAATAAAGGGAGAGCCTCTCTTTCCAGAATCTCCACACTACAATTACAAGTTTAAAGGTTATAAGACTTCCCCTGCATCACTTGCACTGTTGAGTATTCTGACTTTGATTGGTACTACATCAGTAAAGAGACTGCAAAGCTCACAAGAATCCAATCTAAGTTCTACAAGAAACTACCACTTTTCTGTTGGAAAAATCCCCTCTAAGAAACCCCTTTACTCTAAAGACACCCTTTAGACACCCCTTTAGTCTAAAAACCCCTTTAGAGACCCCTTTAAGAAACCCCTTTACTCTAAAGAAGCCCCTTTAGGCACCCCTTTAGTGTAAAGTCCACTTTAGAGACCACTACAAGAAGCCCCTTTACTCTAAAGACACCCCTTTAGACACCCCTTTAGGTCTAAAGACCCCTTTAGAGACTTTTACAACACACCCCTTTAGGTTAAAGGGGAGTTCAGAATTTCCATATTAGGAAATATTTTCTCAGAAAGGAAAGTGACTTCCAAATAAGGAAAAGTTACTATAAAAGTAAATAAGCCCATTAGTTGACAGAAGGTCAGAACACTGCTGTAGAAGTGATAAACACTGCCTAGAGTATACTTTGAGCCCAAGATTGAGGAAATTAGTGAAAGTTATTTCTTCTAATGGTATATCAAACTCCCAATAAACTATTTCAGTATTAGCATACTGCAAGTTGCTGTATATTGCTGATTAGCCTCTACATTGTAGAACAAGCCCCAAACTAATCATCATACAACACAACATTTCCCATGACGGCCATTTACAGTTATTGCACTGGAAAGTACATAAATTCATCCAGCAATAGAAACAGGTAGCTATGCAGGTTGGACAGTGATTTAGGCACAGACACCAGTGAGACTACCATCAGATTTTGGCTCTGATACTAAAAGATAGGCAACAGATCCAGGCTGATGATAATCAGTGGCCAGCAGGATTTGCTGGTAGAGTACTTGTTTCTTGAGAATGCATCAAGATCCAAGGCAAAGGCAGGGTAATACATACCTTCAAAGTAGCCCTTGCTTCTTAGCTACTTCAAATGTTTTCCCCCAATGGTTGTGGATTCCTGACAAGTTGGACACCTTACAATGGAGGAATATTGCGATGTGAACGCTATACAATTTTTGACACATGCATGAAGCAGGACAGTCTCTGGGCTATAGGTTGCCAGCTGCATTACAATTTTCAATTAATACCATGAACAAGTTGCGTATTAGAATGAATTTGGCAATAAGTAGGAGTAAATCCTCAGAGCCCCCATTACTGATATTAGTGAAAGCATGTCACTTCTCTAGCCACAAGATCACATCAATCATCAGTAGATGGATTACTGGGCTCACTTGATTCCATAAAGTATCCTTGACATTTTTTTCAAATGATGTGGTCTCTTGCATAATGGGATTTTGCTGCACTCATGCCAGGTACTCTTGTTAGGGAAGATAGGCTCACAATCCACCAGTGAGCCTGCTTCTTCAGAGCTATCACTCTGCATGCAATATGCAGAAGGCTGGGGTGAGCTTAAAGGTGTCACAAACTCTCCTGACTCAGTTTGCACAAGCTGACAAGTACATCCAGATGCTGCAACAGAAGTATCAGGTGGCTGGCAAGACATTGTTTGTACAGTAACAACTAGTGAGTGGTCAAGTATAACTTGTGTAGCAAAACACTTGCCATGATCCTTGTGATGCTTTGAATGCTGCTGGTATGATTCATTGCTGTGAGGCTTACTACAATGGCTACATGGTCTTTTTTCTCTTCTCTTAGGGTGTTGAGTGAAAGTAGTCTTGTTCATGGGGCAAACAGTAAGACACTCAACAACTTAACTCTATTACATCACTTTTTTGGCAATACTCATGCAAATATAAGCCAGTCTTGTACATGAGACATTGCACCTGCATGAATGTCAAATTCAATGATGACCTGCCATAGTACACATTATAAACAAAGTTTTGGCGCCACATACCCATGCATATGTAATGCCATCTCCCCTTTAGTTTTACTCAATTCCATATATATGCCACCAAAAAGATAAAGCAAAGCCATCTGGTTCCAAACCACACCCCACCACTGACAGCAGCAGAAGAATAGTTGGACAACAACTTGCTTTGACATTCAGTGCAACAAGCAGGGCTACAACCAAAAAAGGTGTAGGGGAAAGCGTGCTCACTGAAGGAAAAATGCAGACTCTTTGTATTGTTGTGCTGAAAAATTTTGACACAATTTTTTATGATATTTTGGATTCAATTATTGTTTTACAGTCCTTGCATGGTGTTCTGATGGAATCAATACGTCATAGTTACATGGGTAAGAATTTGCAATGGCCTTTTTATGTGAACATCACAATAATTTCTCATAGGTTACAGCTTTTGTGCAAAGAGTGTTTGATGGGATTGAGTAGTTATACTCCATACATAAAGCTGAAGGTTTATTTCTCTGCCACTACAGTATCAATTATATACTCCATTTTGCTTGGTATGTGGTGAATATTGGGTCTTGCTTTGTCTTTTAGGAGTTTCCTATGGAGAAAACTTGTTGTGAGATAAAAATACAAGTCAAGTGGCAGGTACCACCATATCCCAATCTCAGCAACAATATTACATTTAAGTCTGTCATGGAGTGGCAAGTTGGCACATGGGGGGCAGTCAGGAAGAGTTGGAATATACTGAGGACAGATGTGCACATGGAGACACCTATGCCTTTGGCACTAAGAAGCCAAGCAGCCCCCATGCATAGGCTAATAGTTATGTAATGCAAAATTGGGTTGGGTGCAACAAGCAACTAATTTTATCCGGAGATCATCATTAGTCAGCAATTGATCTGGCAGAATGTATATAATGAGCTGCTGCAGCCTCAATAAAATGTGTTCAAGTTTTAGTGAATACAATACTAGCTACACTGCCTATTCCTCTACAACCTTTAAACCAAGAATTGTAACATTGGTAGCAGCAATAATCAGCTATCTCCCTCCTGAACCCTATGAAAAATAATTTGGTCAAGTGGTACTTCCTTTTTCTCCCTCCACTGGTGCAATTTACATATTTCACTGTAGAATCACCCCTCTTGATTTACTTACCCACTACTATCTTGGGTATTACACATATAGCTTGAATCAAAAATACTATGGCCTCCTGCTTACTACCCTCTACAAATTTGTACATCAGCCACAATCAACTTACTTCTACCACCTCAACTGTACAGCTTTTTAGTGTCATGCTTGCAACATTGCCATATACCTTGTATTGCTGGTAACATATACATCTTGCAAGCTTATGCTTGGTCACTGACACTTCTACTATCAATACTTCCTGTATATCTGCAAAGAACTTTTTGGCATTTGGCCAATATATTCCTTTTTGCTGCTGAATACTAGTCCCCCTTATAAGTGCATTCAGGCTCTTGTTTGTGTGAATTCCCTATTAAATGGTGTTGAAATTGGCTTGTGACCATGAGAAATCCAGCATATCTTGGTAGAGTTTTCCTAATAAAAATTAGTTGCTTGCTGCACCCAGCCTAACTGTGCATTACTTAATGAATTACCCATGCATTGGGGCAGTTTAGCTTCTTAATGTCATAGGCATAGGTTTTTCCATGTGCACATCAGTCTTCAATATTTTTCACATCTTTTTGGCTGTCCTCAGTGTGCCAGTGTTACAAGTCTTGGTATAAGAGTTGTAGAGGAATAGGGAGTTTAGCTAGTATTGTATTCACTAAAACTTGAACTGATTTTTATTGAGGTTCCAGCAGCTCCTTATATACATTTTGCCAGATCAATTGCTGACTAATTGTATTTCCTAATGTAGGTTGGGGCTGATGACTCATTTGATTGCATCATCATCACCCAATAAGATCCTACTTAATATATCTATTTCTGTCTGATAAGGATCTGCTGATTCATGTGCTGACTAATGCTACTGATTTCATAGATAATAATGATATACTGATAACCTAAGCATATACTAATTGATTTGACTAAAAACTGATCTAACTTAAACATTCAAGCGGCAGATTATAACACCAGCTCATCACAGCCATGACAGACTTGAAGGCAATATTGTTGATGATATTAGGTATGGCAGTACCTGAGACTTGAGTTGTCTTCCTGTCTCATCACAATTCTGCTCCATAGCAGACTCCCAGAAGGTGAAGTAAGGCCCAATATTCTCCACACACCAAGCAAGATGGAGTAGGAAATGGACACAATAGTTGCAGAAATATACTTGTTCAGCTTTATGGTTGTAGTATAGCTGCTCAAATCCCATCTCAAGCTCTTTGCATAAAAGCTGTAGATGTGTAAAATTGGCATTGATGATCTGCTTTTGGATAAATATTCCTACAATGCCCACATGTGACTCTCAATGTTTCCTTTGTACACTTTGTAGGAATTGCTTCAGAACACCACTTGAATAAATACATATCCACTTCATCCAGTCTTTGTATTTGTATTGTTGAACATGCATAAGAATATTGGTTGGAGCCTGTGAGAAGTACCTACAATAGCCAATAGACATGTTCCATTGGATGATGCCGCATTGAGCCATGAGTGCCAAATGATGCCATAGTGTGCTAGGGAGGCCAAGTATGCCTATACTTGCCCACTGAGTGTGAAACATAGTTCTGAATCTTTATGCAGAGCAGCCCCTCTGTTTCACTCATTGTACTGGAGAAAATCTATTTTTTGACCTTTTTTTTGAATCAATGTTGTGTAGTATGTATAAGAGCACAAAAGAAATGAAGGCATACATCTGGTACTCAATACCCATGACACTCTGAAACTATCTTTAGTAGCTTGTATCAAGTCACAAAAATGTATGGCACTATCTTGTTCCACTGGTACTATCTGGCACTATAAGTGCTTTATATAGGCTTTACTTTAGGGCTAATATTTAAATATAGTGCCTGATAGGAGCAGTGTCCTAAGATAGTGCCATGCATTTTTGTGACATCATACAAGCCACAGGAGCTAGGTTCAGAGTGCCATGGGTATTGAGTACCAGATGCATGTCTTCATTCCTTCTGTTCTCTTACACATCCTGTGCAACACTGATCCAAAAAAAAAGGTCAAAAAATGGATTTTTCTCCAGCACAATAGATGAAACACAAGGGCTGCTTTGCATGAGGATGAAGAGCTATATATCACAATCTGAGGCCAAGTTTAGGTCCACTATGCCTTTCTGTCATTCAATGGCACCATTTGGCACTCATGGCTCAATGTGGCACTATCCAACAGAACTAGTCTAATACTCTAAGATATATCTTGCCAATTCTTTCAAATTTCTCCAGTATCTCAAAGGGCAAGTTTAACTTGAAATGCTTCATGTACAACTAGGTCATCAGTATAGGGATGTTGTCAATCTACTCTTTGTATAAATGGCTTCAGAATACAACTTGAAGAAATACATACCCAGCTTCTCCAGTCCTTCCACTTCTATTGCTGCACATGTGTATGAATGCTGATTAGAGCCTGTGAGAAGTACTTAGAATAGCCAATACTCTAAAATATGGTGTGCCTATTCTTTCAAATTTCTCTGGTATCTCAAAGAACTCATTTAGATTGAGATGCCCCATGTACAACTTGGTAATCAGCTTTAAACATTGTTGAAAAGCAAGTGTATTGCTCCCAGTGGAAAGCTTTTGCTCCAACAAATACCCTCTATCCCAAATATCTCTGGTTTCTTGCTAACTCTTTATCTGTCAAATGGCCTATAGCTTGCCAACTTAGCTGGATTGGCATGATGACCTCTGTACATTCTCTCCATGGAAAGACAATGTACTTAATGTTGGTATTTGGGTAGTACTAATGTGTGTCAGTTGTGGTATAAGTACCTTGGATCTCATGCATCTGACAGCAATACTCTTCATTGGACCCAGAAAAGCCACCTATCCTGCCAATGGCTGGGGTATCTCCAGTGCAGATAATCATATGAGCTTTACATGACCTACATTTACTGTTATCATGCTGTAAAGCATACAAAACTCATCCAGCAATGAATACAGTAGCTATCCAGGTTGGATGGTGATTTAGGCCCATATACCAGTGAAACTCCCAATATATTTTGGCTCTGATACCATAAGATAGGTAGCATTTTCAGGCCAATGAGATACAGTGGCCAGCCAGATAAGCTGGTAGAGTACCTGTTTAACAAGAATTCATCAAGAGCCAAAGCAAAGGCATGGTCATACAAACCTTTAAAGTAGCCCTTGCTTCTCAACTATTTCAATGTAGGCCATCAAGTATATTGGATATGTTTGCACCTGATTGATACTAAGTGCGGTGCTTTGTAGCTTAACAATATATGTTGGACTGCATGAGCTTCTTTACATGTGATAGTACTGGAATATATCCCAAGTGTGAACAATGTTTTTCACATCATTCACCAATAGATGAATTACTGGGCTCACTTGATTCCATAAAGTATCCTTGGCATTTTTTTCCACAGGTGTTGTCTCCTTGCATAATAACATTTTGCAGGACTCATGTAGGGTACTGTTGCTAAGGAGGATAGGCTAACAATCCATCAGTGAGCCTGCTTCTTTGGAGCTATCACTCTGCCTGCCATATTCAAAAGGCTAGGGTGAGCCTTAAGGTGTCACAAACACTCTTGAAACAGACCCCATAAAAAATAACTTGGTCCCACAGGTGGATCCAATCCAGATTAGCCATCAGGATCCTGTTTAGAAACCGTCAAAATACCACCAGCTTGGAACTAGTGACCCTCTAACAGTCTTACCACAGGATTACAACAATGTTTTCCTATTTTGACTACCATTTAAAGAGATAAGACTGGACAAGATTTGATTGGTGCTGTGACATAAATTGCATGGTATTTTTGCGGTCTTTTTGTGCTCTATAACTATTAAAAGTGGATCCAACTGGTCAGGACATCCAATTGTCTTATTTGGCAAGAAACTTGATAGTATCTTAGCAGCCTCACAACAAGACTCTGATGGCATTATACTGGCAGTATGAGAGCCTAGAGCAGTTCTGAATAATGCTGATATGTCAATTTACTAAATGGTATTCTCTTCTTCTACCTCCTCTTGCACAATCCCTGTATTCCACAGTAGAATTGCCCTTCTTTATTTGCTTACCCATTACTACCTTGGGTATTCTACATATAGTTTAAATAAAAAAAAACTAAGGCCTCCTGCATACTAACCTCTACAAACACTCACACCAGCCACATTTGACGTACTTCTATCACCTCAACTTTACAGCTTTTGAGTGTGATACTTGCATAGTTGCCATATACCTTGTACTGCTGGCAACATATACATCTTGCAAACATATACTTGGTTGACACCAATTCTTTCATGAATACCTCCTGAATATCCACAAAGAATTTCTTAGTATTGAGTTATGGAATAAATCCCCTGTATCTCAGACATTTGACAGTAATACCATCCACTGTGCCCAGAATAACCTGCTAACTTGCTGATGGCCAGGGCATCTCCAATGCAGATAATAAATTGTGCTTTTACTTGATAGAGTTATTCCATTGGATAGGGCCATATAGTGCTAGCCTGTTTATAGTGCCGGATTGATCTTGTACCATCTGGCACTACGATTTCTACTATAATGCCAGAGGTAGGATATAGTTACTAGTAGTTTTACTCAATCTTACTTATGTTAATCAGAGTAGTGCTTTCCTTGCTTTATTCACTCTTCATAACGCTCCAGACACATATCTCTCAGTTAATGTGTTCTTGTATGAGTATACTGTGCATTGATAAGTATCTTGACTTATTTACCTATTCTGCTGTTTTCTCCTATATATAACTTTCCTCTGTATTTACCGGCCAATATGTTGAATCTTTTCAGATATCCAAGTGTATGCTCTACCCTCACTCTGAAATGATTAAATATCTCATTGTAGGGCTTCTGCTCACTGCAAAGCACACCATTCCTTGGCTTCCTATAAGCTGTAATACATCCTAATCTCTGACACTCCTCTCCAATATATGTTAAGTCTGCCGCATATTTCTCCCCTCTACTGTATTCTGGATGATTCTCTACCCAGAGTGCATTGTCATGCCTACTTCCAGCAAATGGCCCACTAAACCAGATGATCTTACCCTCAATGTCAGACAGTGCTTGAAGCTTCACACAGTGTGCCTTGCATTTGCCAGAATAAAAGTGCCTCTGCCCTCTAGAAGGTCTGTTAATCCTGACTGGGAAGGTATCCACAATATTCCTTATATGGAACCTGTTACTAAACACTCTGGGATATGGAAGTCTATTGGAACTTCTGAACCTAGTACTCCATGCTTGCTCTAAGCCAATCATACCCTCTGCAAGGTGGTTCTCCATTGCTGTCAGCTAGGAATGAAAGCTTCTTGGACTTTTGTTGCCATGAATGGTGGGATGAAACCTTGTAGGGCAATAGTTCTTGTGATAGCAGGGAAGCTTAACAAGGGATCTCCTTGAGTAGATTGGGGTAGATGGACCACAGTACTTTGTACAGATCTTCTTGAGTGTGTCAAAAGGAAATCCAGTGGTAGTAAGGGGATTGATGAGAAAAGACTGTTCAGATGAGTAAGTCATACTAAAATTGCTGGAGGATTAGGCTGAGGTGATTTGAATCAATTTGGTGCAATCAGCTTTATTTATCTGATTTTTCATGCATTATGATTAAATCTCCATCAATTGACATGTATCCCATCATTATGTTGCAAGAATCATCCTCAAACAATGGCTGGGTGTTTTTATTGATGTTTTACCCACAAGTCTATAATCAAATAGGACATCTGCAATTGATGTGATCTGATCCATGTCAATGCAATCCAAGATGCATCATGCATAATATATGGAAAATTCAACAATCACATTAGTTTTTGTATATATTTCATATAAGACCGGGTTGATGCCAGTACACCATTGATAAAGTATCCAAATCTGTCACTATGGTCCCTGTACCAAGTATTAACTCATCTTTAGTTCAATGCAGACAAAACCCATCCCCCAGCTCAAAAGCATGGTCCAGACCAGAAAAGGTGATGTCAGATCTATTTGAGTTCTTGCCAAATGGTTTCAGTATGGCCCAAGTGTCTTTGATGAGCCTTCATACAGATATTTGGGCACTACTCATTAATCTAGCAGAACTAGATACCTTGGAGAGTCAACAGAGATGGAAGAACCTGAGTAGAAAGCTGTGGCATGAGCTCTACATCAAGATGCCAGCAGATATATGTCAAAGGATATTTAACAAGACAAGTATTGAAGTCAAGAATGAGCTGAGAGTGAGGGGATTTGATGAGGAAGCTGCACAGGAACAATTTTAAGCGCAATTTGCTTAGTACAGGCCGGACACATCCGTTTGTGCCTTGACTTTGGGAACTAAAGAGATTTTGAAGGAGTTTTTGCCTCAAAGGACTGATGTATTACGTTATATATTAGTAGAGCTAAGTGGCTTCTGAGAGCAATATACCCAGGACCCATCCAGGCAACAGTTCCAAAGTATTAGACAGAGGGTAAGTGAATACAGTGAGGAATCAGAAGGTGAGCTTCAAGAGGAAGAATGCAGACTGCAAGCAACATTGTCTAGATTGTGCCAGCACTCCTTGCTGGATTTCCCACCATCCCTTGCAACTTCAGCACACCAGCACACATCAGTCCAAACTACGCAACACCCTTCACAAGAGCACCGCACATTAACTCAATACGTATTGGGTCAACATGTGCGCTTCAGAGTAAAACCAGCAGAACCCACCAAACTACTCAAAAAGACATAAGTCCATTGGAGCGGGCCAAGTAGCATCAACAAGCGGCATCACATTGAACTCAGCCAAGGGCCATACCGGTGCATCAAGTTGTGTCTGCACATGCCATTACACCTGACTATCAGCAAGTTTCTTCTGGTGAACTGACTGATGATGACCCACATGAGGGGCCTCCACCACCAGAGCCCTTAGCAAGTAAAAGAATGTGTCAGCGCGTAGCACTGCAGGCCGGCTCAGTTGCATCCAGAGCAATTCAGCGCGGCTAAGCTGCAGCATTGCACTCATCAACTAGGAGGCAAATACTGACTACAAATACACTAGTAGCCAAGAGGATAGTCAACAAGAAAGTAGTTTGGGTGTGCAAAGTGAATCACTACCAAATGCTTCAGTAGTAATCCCTGTGAGAAAAAAGCCTAGGAGAAGATGATGCAATTGCATTGAATTGCTATTATTTGTAATGGTCCAAACAACGCATTTTTTTGCAATCTGTATCAAGCCATTGCAAATCAGTGATCACTAAATCTTTGATATAAGCAATATGAAGGTTGTCTCATATTTGAGACAGGGCCCCTATAAATAAACACCTTGCATATGGATACATCATCTGTGGCACCAGTGCAGCCATTTGATCTGATTTGCACTAAATATCTTGTGTATTGGTTGAAGAGTCAATTGGGGGCTGACAGATTCAGGATACTTTTAGACCAATAAATCATTGAGATACCATCCAATTGGAGTGATGGTAAGCAAAATGATAAGTATCAGTGTAGTTTAGAATGTCATATGCATTTATTTCCATTTACATTAAAGAAACATATCTAAATACTGAATTTTAACTACCATAATAGAAGTATCCAATTGTGCACGTGATGCAAACATTACAAGTGGGTGCAATCATTTGTGCCAGCCTCATTGTGCCAGATTGTGCCATAGTGTGCATGAATTTCCCACATGGTGCAAAATGTCCAAGAGTAATCCTGCCTACAGGTAGCTACAATATCACACCCAATTGCTCTTGGAGACTCTGGATTGCACCACATGCCCTGGCAGGGTACATTGGAACAAGTCTGATGGCCATTTACTGCTATTGCACTGAAAAGCATACAAAGCTCATCCAGCAATGGATACAGGTAGCTATCCAGGTTGGACGGTGATTTAGGCCAAGATACCTGTAAGACTACCATCAGATTATTGCTCTGATACCATAAGATGGGTGGCAGATTCAGATTGATGAGAATCAGTGGCCAGCAGGATTTGCTGGTACAGTACTTGTTTAATGAAAATCCATCTAGTGCTAAGGCAAAGGCCTGGTCATACATAGCTTCAAAGTAGCACTTGATTCTTAGCTGTTCAAAATGTTTACCATTTTATATATTAAATCTGTTTGCACTTGACTGATACTGAGTGTGGTACTGTATAGCTTTGCAATATTTGTTGGACTGCATCAGCTTCCTCAAATGGGGTATGACTGGAATATATCTGGGGTATAAACAATATTTTCCCTCAATGGTGGTGGATTCCTGACAATTTGGACATGTTATAATTAGTAACATTTTTGGATGTGAATGCCATGCAATTGTTGACATATGCTGGAATCAGGACAGTCTCTGGATCATATGTTTTCAGCTGCCTGATAGTTGTCCACTTGTACTATGTACATCTTGCATTGCATCCCAGTATGATAGTGGCAAGAAATAGTATTAAATCCTCAAAGCCCCCATTTCTGATATTAGTGGAAATGCGCCACTTCTCTAGCCACACCAATACATCATTCACCAGTAGATCAATTATTGGACTCACTTGGCTCCATAAAGTATCCTTGGCATTTGCTTTCACAGGTGTTGTCTCATCTCATATAGGTATTTGACAAGGCTCATATGTGGTCTTGTTGTTATTGGGAGATAGGCTCAAAATCCATCACTGGACCTTCATTTTCAGAGCTATCACTCTGCATGCCATATTCAGAAGGCTGAGGTGAGCCTAAAGGCATCACAAACTCACCTGACTCAGTTTTAGCAAGATGATAGAGACAGCCAGGTGCCAATATAGAAGTATCAACTGACTGGCAAGATAATGTTGGTACAGTTGTGACTGATGAATGATTAGATATGACTTGTATGGAAAAAACTGGCCGTAATTCTTGTAATGCTTCCTATGCTGTCCGTGTACTTCATGGCTGACAGGCTTGCCACAGTAGCTGCATGGTCCTTTTTCTCTTCTCTAACAGCATTGAGTCAAAGTAGTCTTGTCCATGGGGCAAACAGTTAGTCCTTCAACAACATAATGCTATTATACCACTTTTAGGCCATACCCATGTGAATTTAAGACAGTCTTGTGTTTGAGACATTGCACCTCCATGAATGTAAGATTCAATGATGACCTGCCATAGTAAGCACTAAAGATAAAGTTGTGGCACTACATACACACATATGTGACACCATTTACCCTTTGGTTTGACTCACTTCCATATATATGCTGCCAAAAAATACGTCAAAGTTGTCTGCTTCCCAATCCAACCCCACTACTGATGGCAGCAGAGAAACAGTTGGACAACAGCTTGCTTTGACATTCAGTGCAACAAGCAGGGCTACATCCTAAAAAGGCCATGTTGACAGTGTGCCCACTGAAGGTAACACTGCAGACTCCTCAGGCTCTCAGTCAAGTAGGCAACTGGGAATTTCTGCAAGGCCATAAGCTGACCATATTGCTGAGGTGGATGATGATGTAGCAATAGCGGTACCATGAGTTGAAGGCCAGCAAGTGGTCATCATAACATCACCACCTCACATATTAGCAAGTATGTGCCAGCTCATACCTAAGCATTAGTGAGGCAATTAGCTGCAGTGGCTGAAAGGATAAATGCAATGGCACAGAGAAATCAGGAAATAGTCCAGAAACAGGATGAGTGCATAATACATTGTGGTGGTTTATAAGTCCAAGGGAGAGATACATCCAACACTTCTCAAGTGTTTTGTGTATGGGATGTTCACTGGGTGTAATAACACCTGGCAATTTATATATTCCACTGTAGAATCACCTTCCTTTATTTGCTTACCCACTACTACTTTGGGTATTCCACGTATAGTTTGAATCAAAAAAACTATGGCCTCCTGCGTACTAACCCCTACAAACGCATACACCTGCTGCAATTGACATACTTCTATCACCTCAACTTTACGGCTTTTTAGTGTGATACTTGCAAAGTTGCCATATACCTTGTACTGCTGGTAGCATATACATTTTGCAAACATATGCTTGGTTGTTGCCACTTCTGCCATGAATACCTCCTGAATATTGGCAAAGAACTTCTTGGTATTTAGCCACTATATTCCTTCTCCCTGCTGGATTCTAGTCCCCCTTACAGGTGCGCTCTGGCTTTTGTTTGTTTGAATTCTGTATTTAATGGTGTAGAAGTTGGCTTGTGACCACTAGAAATCTGGCATATCTTGGTGGAGTTTTCCTGATAAATATTAGTTGCTTATTGCACCCAACCCAACTTTGCATTACTGAACTGATTACCCATGCATTGAGGCTGCTTAGCTTCTTAATGCCATAGGCATAGGTGTTTCTATGCGCACATTTGTCCTCAGTATTTTCCAACTCTTTGTGGCTGTCCTCTATGTGCCAACTCATCACATCCATGACAGACTTGAAGGTAATAATCTTGATGAGATTGGGATATGGTAGTACCTGCAACTTGACTCATCTTCCTATCTTCACACACATCTGCTCCATAGGAAACTCCCAAAAGGTGAAGCAAGCCCCAATATTCTTCACACACCATGCAACATGGAGTGGAGAATGAATACAGTGGTGGCAAAGATCTATGTGTTCAGCTTTATGTTTGTAGTATAACCGCTCAAACCTCATCACAAACTCCTCACACAACAGCTGTAGATACATCAAGTTGGCATTGGTGATTCACTTCTGGATAAATATTCCTACAATGTCCACATATGACTTCCAATGCATCTAATGTACTCTTGGTAGGAATGCCTTCTGAACACCACTTGAATAAATACATATC